>DWDV01001621.1:0-12856 GCA_018245615.1 Mimoniades ocyalus | reverse complement strand
AGGATCGTTTCTATGTTATAAATTTTACAATGACTGCCTCGTTGGTCGTGTTGGTTGCAAGCGCGAATGATCAGGAGGTCCTAGTTTCAAATCCTGGGTTGTGCTTATCTAATTTTTCCAATTCAGATTTTCCAGGAGTGGCTCGGAATCTGGATGTGTGCCCGGTGTAGGTATAGCAATAGACTTACCACCTATTCCACAGTGGAACGTAAACATTCTTTAGTTACTAAAAAGTTCTATACGGAATCAGAATTAGGGTCCACATAGTATGCAAGTATCTTAATAGAACATATTGAATTTATACGAGAATGCTTAAATCAAATATTATTTTGACCAATTTTTATGAACTTGAATAAAATTAGAAAATATTTAAGAAATTATATTATTTCACATAATTTTGCAAATCATAACAAATCAGGTCTGTAGTATTAATAATCTTAAATCTTTCATCACTTTAGGTAGGTACTTTTTAATTTAGGTGTATAATAAAAGAATTCAATGTAAAAGTACTGTTATTTTTCCAAAAAAGAGTAGGGAAATAAAAGAAGACAAAAATTAAATTTCAAAATACCCTCCAAATGTTTCATAAGTGTTTACCGCAATTTTCATCGGAATTCTCTTTTATTTGTTCGTGAACAGATTTAATTGACTCGCAATGTTGACCGCATTGAGATAAAATTTCATTAAGTTCTCACAACGTTGGGTCTGCAGATGACGCTTAATACCCGTTCATATCGACGGAAGTTCGGAATGTCAAGTTATTTAGAGCATGCTTGTACTAAGTTCGGATCTAATTTAGTGCCACCTTACAGACACTCGCCCAGTTACAAGTTGCAAAGAGAAGATATTTAATAATACCTATATGTAATTTCTTCTAAGACACAAATTCATAAATTTCATAGTCGTTTTCCCAGCTGTCTTATCTCTTTTTATCCTAATTCTGGAAGTGGATACTTTCGGTAACTGCGAAACCCCTAAACTTACTGCACTACGCTCCGCCAGTGTGAATTTACAAAGAGATTGGACTTTGTGTCTCCAAATGCGTACAATCTGTGCAGGATGTGTTTGCGAATGCTGCATTGCTGTTTTTCCGTTAAAAGGAACAATTTATTTTTGTACAGCCAATAATTTTGTTATCTGAGGTCAAATGCATCAAAAACTCCACTTGCTGTTTTTAAAACTGAAAAGAAATTGGGAGAGACAGATAACGTTAAATTTAATTATTAAAACGAAGTACATTTTGTGCCCGTATATCCTATTAATATAATAATATGAAATGAGTATTAAATGTCGACTAATTTAAAATATTTATAACATACTGAATATAGAAACGATAAAGTTAATAAGTAATAATAAGATTTTGATAAAATCATTTTTTCCTGATATTATGTAATAAAAATCATAAGTCCCACGATATAGGTAATCAACGTCAGACTTCTGATAATCAATAGAGATTTACATAAGCGTATGTATTATTCATGGACGTCGGCGATCTGCAAAGCAAATCTTAAGTTATTTACCGATCTCAAATAACGTCTGCATTATGACTCCGATGTGATGAACAAAGTGATGTTCGATGGGAAATAAAGTATAAATTGGATTTTCCTTACAATTCGATTTTATACTTAGTGGTACTTTTTCCGTAAACAAAATCGTGTCGTTTCTACTTCACTTCTTAAATGTCACTTTATTATTATCAAAGTAGCAAAAGCTTCTACTAATAATACTTAATATGTAGGTAGGTGTTTCTCTATATGGATATTGTAGTCGTCTGTTAGATTGTCAACTACTTTTATCGTATGAAGTTTAGACGCAGATCTCTATTCATAATTATGTGGCTTAAGATCATGTTCTACCACGCTGGCCAAGTGCTGCAGTCATCACACGCGCTACACAACATTATATAACTTTATGATGTACAAGTTTCCTCAAGATGTTTTACGTGTCGGTGAGTTTATTTAAGCGAAATTATAATTAAAAGAAACTTCCATGTTCATAAGAACATTTTTTGAAGTACCTACTTTCAAATCATGAATGTTCTTTACTAGAATACTCAAACAAATGTAATGTAAGCTTCACTTGATTGATCTCAACGCATAAAGTATACCTTTTCCCTTATAAGCGCTGGTTACACTCACAATCAGATGACCCTCATCTCTATAGGCAAGGTTAAATTTGTGTTAAAAAAAAGTATCATTTAGTATTGAATCCCAATTCTTAACATCTTTGTCCACCATGTAGACAATCGACTTTCTAATGTGATATTTATTAGAAACGATCAACCATACACTTTCAGACCTCGTTCTTACACATAACCAAACCACGGCCTAACTACCGCCGTTCTCAGTGTAAGCTCAGACATAACAGCTATATAAATACAGCCACGGAGATATTGCGAGTTTGTTTCAAGTAAATCTTAGACGCCATTTGCGATGTTAATTTCAGTAGTTCGTGTCTTTCCCTCGCTTTGCGAGTTAATTGTGTAATGAACATAAACAGAACAATACCAATTTGCGGGTTTTCGTCGTTCTGTTTCGCAACTCAACGAGTGTTCTGTTGTCGTCAACAGTCGTAAGCTAAAGGCACGTCATGAATGTTAGTGGGGTCGTGCAACTCACCTAAAATTGTAATATTCATTATCATTATCGTCTGCTTGTGTCTATCTAAACAGGCCTCTCCAATAACCGCCACTGAGCTGTTGGCATTCAACCACTGCCGGCCACTGCGTGCATCGTCATTCTACCTAGCTGGAAGACGACCTACGTTTGCCAAGGCGTAGCCTCCACTCCAGAATACCTCTACTCCAGCAGTGATCAGTTCTGCGACAGATATCCACTGCCACTTTTTTCGTTTTCGTTCTATTTTTCTGTAATTATAACAGCGTTGACTTCGATGACATCTACGATCCATCCACTATCAACGATTTCTATTATATTTTAATATATAGTCGATAAGCATTACAAATAAACGCAGAAGCATTGTAATTATGCGAAAATCACACAGTGGAATACGCTACCACCGAACATATTTCAAGGATATTAAGTTATCGCAATTCATCATAAACTAATAGATTTATGTTCCACGTAAAACTTTTTTCAAGGTTTCGCTCGCATTCTCTCTTTGAAAGATTTACTTTCAGTTATATAAATCGCATCAAAAAGACAACATTGCCCGATATGTACATTATGGTTGAACGTTACAAATATTATTATAAACATTCATAATATTAAATACTTGTAAAACTGTAATGCCCGGAAAAACAATAGTAATAAGTATGATAAATGTGTTAAAGCAGTCTAAATTAGCAAAGGCGTCTATAACATTAACGATCAGAGTAGTACCAGTATTTGCCAATACGTAGTTATAACTAATAGCAAATCGTTCATCAAACTAGCTATTTTCTCTCAGCACTTGCTATTGATCTAAGAAAATTTACAGGCGCTCCGAGCCCTAATGTAAATTTGCTTTTATATTGCGTTGCTGAAATCCGTGTACCATTATTATTATCGGCACTTAGGGCTCATTGTGTATATTTAAGGGCATTAAATACAATGCGTATTGTGTATTGATTATGTATACCTACATGTGACTATATTATGACTATTGCGTAGTGTATTCGTTGCTATTAATAAGTATTTTTTTGTCATCACGCGCGTATCCCGGAAGGAATAAGCAGATGAGTGTTGTGCACTCCCACGATTCACCTCCTAAATGTTACGTTTAGTTCCTCAGATTAGTGGGCTGATAGCCATATACCAGGCATAGATCGAGACTCCGAACTGCTATCAGAAACATTAAGCTAAGTCTGAAAAATCCGATAGTATCCGACCCTGGAATCGAACCTAGGACCTCTCGATCAGAAGTCACGCTTGCACTGGATCAACGAAGCAGTCTCGTCATTAACTTATCAATGCTTAAAAGCTATGAATAAATTAATTCATTTTCTCTTTTATTAATTATTACTAATTAGTATGAATTTACTGAATCTCATTAACTAGCCATATTACTAAGCGTTTGCATTTTTTCTTTTGCCATTGTATGAACTATTTATTTAAAAATTCATCATCAGTATATTAGCCTCTAGGTATTCATATACTACTGCTACGTATTTTTATCAAGTCTCCCTATGGGCCGCTGGAAGCGGAACTTGTAACACTGGCACAATAAACCAAATTGAACACAGCCTATTACATATAAAAACTCGTCATTAAAATAATCTGTAACAATTGATAGAAGATATTTGGAAGAATACAAGTAAATTTTCTGTTCAAAATAAAACTTCTAAAAACACTCACTCCCATGAACCTATTGTGATACTGTGTATCTTTCAAGATACATAAGTACATGTATTAAACTTACGAACAAAAAAACGAAAATGCACCCGCGACTGGAGAAATCACAACTGCAAAGCAATGCGATAAAGAAAAATTAGTAATAAAAGAGTGTAAAAAAAATAGCACCAAGTACAGAATTCCCTAGTCACGGAATAAATTAAAAGCAATTTCAATATCTTCACGCCGAATCCACCTCCATAAACCTTCCCACCTTCCCCGTTAAAAAGACATTATATCGATGGAGAAGAGCAACATATTCACATAACTCAATTTCGAAGCGAGATTGAGCCTTTAATACTTTTCTATCTCGTACGCTTCACGTAATAAAGACGCAAGAACATCGTATACTAATATAAAAATCTCGAAAATACGTCTGTCCGTGCACTCTTTGAAATTCGAAAATCACATTAAATTATATGATTAATGTTTTCATCACTACGTTAAATAATTATATCGTCAGAGATTCTTGCAAAAAGTTTGAATTAAATTCAGTTACAGTATAATCAAACTGCTCTTTCACTCCACGATAAAACAAAACGTAGTATCACGCCTGTAATCCCCGAAGAGATAGGCTGATGAGTGTAGTATACTACCCACCATTCCCTAGTTACGTTTTCGTCTCACTATCATGTACATAGGTGGTGAGCCTAATGTCATACACCGGGCATGTTGAGTTGCTAGCGAGAAATACCTAAATAATTTGGCGACACCTACTGGCATCATCGTATGCCGTTGTTTGATTACACTTCTCGTGTGAGGAAGTCATTAGTTGTAATTTTAACGGTATATATGTATGAATCTACTGCGGAAAGAGTCGCTGTTTGTACCACAGCACTCGGACACTTTAAAATGCATTAGCAAGTGTTCCTCAAACTATACGCGGGACTATTCGCAAGGTCGATGGAAGCTGTGTACCTGCGTCTGGTATGTCAGTCTGTCTGGTCAGTCAGTCTGGTGTATCTGCAGTTAATGAGGCCGAAAAGTTATCTTAGCGAATTCCGCATAGTTTTTCAAAATGTGCCTCGGGAAAACGCACCGAATCTTACAGGTAAGCGATCTGCTGGCTGACTTTCACATTTGCAAGTTTCCTGAGAGGCTAGTCAACTACCGACGTAGTTGTACGATTGAAGGCACAAATAAATAAATTTTGTAACAGTTTGTAATAAATATTAATACATTTTTATAGCTTACTCACGAGCACAGTCGCGGCCTAAAGTTAGTGACACAATACAGGTAAACGTTCCAACGTCTTTTAACGTCCTTGCGGTTTTTTACGTCTTCCCTTGATTTGATTTTAAACGAATTTGAAACCGTTTAAGAACAAATCAAGATACGATTCCCTTTTGTTTTACGCTGCGTTCAACAATTTCTGTTGCGTTGCAGTATTTTAGGGCGACTTTATACTTATGACGTGACATCCGGCTGTAATTCCCGAAGAGCTAGGCAGTGGAGTGTAGTAGACTCCCACGTTTCACGAGTTACGTTTACATTCCACTATGGAATAGGTGGTAAGTCTATTGCCATACACCGTGCACGTAACTATATTCCGAGGTACTACTAGAAAATCTAAGTTAGAAAAATCCTATAGTGCACGAGCTGAGATTTGAACCGAGGATCTCTCGATCGGCAGTTGCGCTTGCAACCTACAAGACCAATGAGGTAGTCTTATTATGCCATAATAAGTCGGTTTTTTGTTCATTTTAATTGTTTCATCACACGATGTGCTAAGGCATTGATGATAATATAATATTTTGGAACAGAACTGATGTAACGTAAGATTAATGTCCGCCAGTCTTAGTTTCAAATTATGTCACGTACCTATGAATTACAAAGGTACAAATGACCGACATTCTTCTTTAAGTTTGCCAACCTGTACTCAGCTAGCATTGCCATGCTAGCGAACTATGCTCTTAACCCCTCTTATTCTCGGAGGACGGCCATGTTTAACGATGTGGTGTTAATGATAATGACCGAATTAAACTACTAGTAGCAGTAACTAAACTAACGACAACTCTAAAGGGTTTCAAAATTAACATAAACGTCATAACTTTACCGCATTAGATAGTGGAAATTCGCAATTTATTTATCTATTTAGTTGAATAAGCATTCAATCTTGCTAGAACCATGGAGTTAGGTCCAAACTTAGTTCGAGCGACGCGTTCTACATAACTTGGCCAGCTAAGAAACTTGCGACGATATTAACTACCGCCAGTGTCACAGCCACTTCCGGTGTTTCAGCTTGATTAAATTCTGCTATAAACCTGGTTCAATTCCTCTTTACATATACATAGTAGTTTACTTCCGTTACGGGTATCTATGGTTCATAGATATTCCTGTTGATATTGGAATTTTTTATTACATTCCAGGTGTATCTAAGGTTATTCTAAGGTGAATTAACGCTGTTAGGTATAGATTTCTAGCTTCACTAAATAATACTAACACGTTACACTGATTGCATTTATAACGTAACGTCTCATGATTTTTTTCTTCAATATCATGAAAATGTTGTTTCTGTCATTACGTAAGTCAATAAGCGTTTCTTTTTCAACATCCATTCATTCCTCATGCTTCGCTTAGTAGTGATATTAATCGTTTCATAAAATTGTGCCATCAACTATCATAAGCCTCAAGATCATTAAGATAATGGGTAGGCTATACTTATAAAAAATGAGTTCCATTCATAGCCTTGAGAACGATTCTCATTTCTATGGAACTCGATTACTCAAAACGTCGATTAATTTTCAATTCGTCGGCTCCAAGAGCCAAACGCGATCGTATCGACTCGAGGAATTAGCTGGTGAATAATGGAGGCTTTTTAAACGAAACTCCGACGTATCTGGCGATATAAACGAGACGGGAGGTCACAGATCCCAGGAAGATTGTTAATCTGTGTAAGTTACAGGCGCGGTACATATGTATATAATCGTGGCTCTCCCACTATCTTGTGTCCAATCGACGTTATTTGTATCATAGAAATTTTTACTCTCTCGTATCAGCTTATGCGTAGTAGAAGTAATCTGGAATTAACCAGTTTTATCCAGGTAAAGACAGAGGTGTCACCAACTTCGAGTGAATTAAAGTTGTCCCTACTCAACATAGTATGAATTAGCCTACTCACCTGCCTGCGTGTGCCTAACATTTTATTGAGATTTAATTTAAAGGACTGCATCTATTATAAAAAGTTTAATAAAGGTTTCACACACTGGTCCAGAAGTTGTTTGCTTGCTCTAAGCTGCTCTATGGGCTTCTGATGTAGTTGAACTGTTGGCGTGGTAGCATCTGAAATGAGTTGTTTTTGTATTTTCAAAAATACAAAACTGAAATCAACAAAACGAAAATTATGTGTCCTACGCTCAAGCCCTATTAACATAACTCCAATTATAATCTTCAAATAGGGTCTTATTATAACATCCGATTGCGGGCAAAGGTGAGAATTAGTGAGTTAATGTTAACCAAAGGTCATTTACACAGATCAATTTCCCTCGAGATAACTTCATTAACAGCCCCTCAAATTAAATCAGAATATCCTCAGATAATGGCGAAGGAAGTTCGGTAACAAGTCGAGTGAAACTCGTGTTATTATTATAATTAAGACGGATTACGGGCATTAATGAACGTCTGATACACGCAGTCGTTTCTTCAACATTTTGTTATTCTTTTGAGATTGGATTTGGCAAAGTTGCTGTGTGCAACCGATTCGGCTCAACTTTTGTCTTTATGTTCCTCTTATTAAGGCTATTTTATGCAGTAATACTGCTGGCAGTCACAGAAGTGTAACTATCGTTAAAAATATTTGAGGTCTCGAGTGTGATTAAATTTAGAACCATAAATGAAGATGCTCCAATACGGTACGTAACAAATATTTCATCTGCGCCGGAACTTTAGTGCCGCGGAAATGCTACTGCTTTAAATGGAACGTAACTTCAACGCTATACTTAATAATATATTTATAAGAAATGAGATGCAATCGCTTCTTAAACAATTATTGACACAAAAAGAGGGTAGACAGTATGAACACGGAAACTAATAAAAAAGTGACGTAAAATCACGCCTGTAATCTCCGAAGAGGTAAGCAGATTAGTGTTAGTACACTCCTACGTTTCACCAGTTACGTATACGTCCCCCTATGGAATAGGTGGTGAGCTTATTTTAAATAAACTCAGACATATTGATTTACATTCTATAGATCTACTGTACGTAATCACATAATATAAAATATGTTGTTGTCTTTGTGTTTTTATTTCTTTTATACCGCTTAGGATTTCTATGTAGCCCAAAGGTTTTACGCGCCAAGAATGCTATTACCGTATGATACGATTCCCTTGTATTTTAGTGCAACATAGAATTGATAAATTGGTGAACATCCGCGCCCAATACTATTAAGGATCCCTCAGATAGTTAGGCCTTCTTGCCTGTCCTTCCTTGGCATTCAATTTAAAGAAATGTACATCATAAATAAATGTCAAATGTCTCTAGTAATTATCTCACCGGATATTTTCAACACCGTATTAGACCTCAATAACAGTAAATCTTTAGTACGGTCTGTATTATTTGAATGGAAGGCGAATTTTGCAAGTGAAATCTAACTTGATAGAAGGTTCGTGGCTACATCGTTGCATTGATCTAGTCATCCCTTGTAATCGAGAGTGCAGTGTAGTTTATCAAGACAGTTGATCGGGCAATACAGTTTTCACCAAATCGTAAATTAATTCAAATACGAATGAGCGAAAATTAGTTTACTTGAGAAGCGTTTAGACAATAATACGTATTTAATGAACGATTTAAAAAAAATCAAAGATAGGTATGTAATTAATAAGTAAATAAATGTATAGGTACTTTAACAAATATGTATACATATTTAGTAAAATATAGCTTGATCGACATCGTTCTGTAAAATCCAAAGAACCAACAACGCCTTTGTTTTTACCCTGAAAGCCTTCGGCGAATTGTAACGACTATTATCTAACGATTACCACTGGAACCATCTGCTTAACGCGCGTTTCTAAACGCTGAATCGCTTCTGAAAGTTTTCCAATAGCGGTCATCTTTCCAAGTACCGACCGTGCATTGCGTGAACTAACTTTACAAATTGTTTGCGCGCTGCAGCCCCGTCTAGGCCACAAGCGCTTTATAGTAGACAATATCTTAATTCATAAAATTTAGCAATGGGAAAATTTCAGCGGCTGAAAACTCATGTACTAATAAAAGTTCAATGACGCAACATTAAACCTTCGTTAACTGTAAATAAAGTTTTCACGTGAATTTATCTTTCATTCCGTAACTGTAGGCTGTCGTATAATTACGAGTACGTTGATTGAAGATTTCTCGTGCCAGAAACAATTTCAGTTCAAATATACATTGTTGACAATTCTAGAATATTTACTATATTATGAAGTAAGATGTGCCAAGCCAATTAAATTAATAAGTATCATGCAAGAAGAGTTCTTTTATCTGAATAATAAAAGGTCTAGCTACGCGATCATCCGCTACGTAAAGGAACGAAAACTTTTATTACATCGGACTTCTTAAAAACATGAATCTTTAAATCGTCCCCATTAAGTTAAATAAGTTTCAATGTTCAATTCAGTAAAATAGCCCATAAAAAACCAAATGAGGTCAAATTACTAGCCAGCTATTAAAACTTGAATTGTCTTTAAGTACTAACTGCCCCAACACTTTCATGATATGTTATATTTTGTAAAAATACGTATTATAACAGACAGTTCTTAAAATTTAAATATAAACTTAAAATTTCACTTTTCCGATTTCATATTATATTCTTGTCATATTTTACTTCAACCTTGCAATGTTTATAAATAAATTACAAGCGCCATCTATATTAGATAGCTTACTTACAACTTTTAACTTAAACAGAGCACCATGTTGTATTACAGATACTCCGTGTTATAAACAGATGGCGCTATTTTTTGTTGTCGTTTTAACTGGTACCATTCCTAATAGTACCTAAAACTACAAATTATTAGCATAGATGGCGATTTTATTTATTTATTGCGGCATAAATATGTATTAAATTATTGTACGTAAAAACATCTTCAAGAGTAAAGAAACAAAGTAGAACATAATTGCTGGAGTATTTGATAGTTAGTGTATTTGTCAAGATCAACCGATGTAAAAAATATGTGATTTGCATGAGGAAGGCGACAATGTTATGTTATAAGTTCTTACTTCGCCATATCAGGTGTATAATTTATTTTTGTATAATTACAATTTAACAATCCAAGCATCCAATTTCACTTTACAAAAAGTTCTGCCATAATTTAGTAACTTTTAAAATTTGGTGTAATTTACTTAGCGAAATTATTCACATTCGAGTTCAGTGAAATTATTACAAATGTGTATCTATATTATATTAATATACTTACTAAATACTATCATAAGTAAAGTGAAGATGCATTGCGTTTAACATTAAGGGGCGTGGCTTATAGAAACATGCATACCTATATTATGTATCACATTAGACTGCAGATCTACAATCATTAAAATATGACGTTTTTAAATATCTTAGTATCCTTAAGGGCTTATTTATAATTCATCTTATTTTATTGTGCTTCTACTGTATTTAGTAGATGCACACTTTTCATTTGTAGAATATGACCTAAGGCTTTCATGGATAAATCCCAAAAAATATTCACGTATTTCTGAAAATTAAATACTTACAAACTAAATAGACTTGAGATGGCTAATATGGCATTATTAACAGGTGGCCTCACAGTGAATGTGATGAACGAACAAACACGTTTTTGGGTGTTTTCATTATAAACGAAACGAAAGGATGAACTACTAACAGTTGTAAGAAAACGTTACTGCAAATGGACATCTGCAGCCATCCTTGGCAAGGACTAATGAAGAAGGACAATTCGCGTCATTTAGTTTAGATAATATTTTGTTAATGTTACTTAGTTAATGTTAAAAGGTAATAGGACTGTTTGTAGGTGTACATTAGCTTAGTATGTGTAGTGAAACGTAAACGAAACTGGTGAAACGGAGTATACCTACTACATTCCTCTGCTTACCTCTTCGGGGATTAAAGTTTTTTTTAATATTACACGCAATTTCCAACCACAGCCTCCAGACCGAAACAAAAAATGCTTTAATAAAAATTGTTTAGCGATTAAAATGTGTAGCTCTGGTACCGCCCCAGGCGGACGGTGCGCATGTTCTTTTGAATAACAACAAATCATGGTGGCGTACAGTATTTTAGTCTCAAGGCTTCGGGCCGTTCACTCGCGACGAACAAAAGATGGACCATTAAAATAACTCATAAACAAACCACAACACGCAATAAACAACAGTGGTCAGTCATTCTTGACATAGATAATGTTATTGGCGTCTATTGTGGCGTTCAATATTGTAAGTATAATGAGTTGTAAATATGTGAGAGTCCTTTCACTGATACAGTTCAAATTAAAATAAAGGACGGATGTAAAAGACAAATGTCACTGATCGTATAAATGAATTAACGAAGACAAGCGTGGAGGATGTTTTTATAAGTGGACTAGATATTTTAGTTGTACGAGACGGGGCAATGATATGAGATATAGAAGAAATATTTTTGGAACTGGACTTAATAAAATTTGTTAGCATCGACTCAATAATGTCCATTACAAATAAATCGTCCTTATCTAGCGCCGATTGGTTGCCGACACCAATACAGTCGACAGCGGGCAGTGGCACTGGAGGTGAGCCATTGGCATACACGAAACATAATCCTGACTTCGATCCACTACAAAATATTTCTAATAGAAAATTTAAGTTAGAAAAATCTAATAGTTTCCGACCTGGTATTTTAACTCTCGACCAACAGTTGCGCTTAGAACCGATCAACAACGATTTTGTCCTATATAAATTGAATTCATTGCAAAGAAAAACTGCGTAGAGCAGTTTATTCAATCATACTTCCAAGATAAACAATCAGCGGACACTGAGATCAATCGCACTTTATTATGATGATGATGGTAAACTTTCAATCGTTTTAATATTGTTTAAGTTGCCTATTGCAAGTGTCAAATTCATGTATGAAATAGTTTTCACACCACACAATTAATGACAGTAACAAATGAATTACTTTACCTAATTTACGTCAACGAAAACTAAAACCAAAGATAGAAATAAAAATAATGAAAAGCATTAGCTGCTGAAATAACGTTTCGATCTAAAGGTAGTAGAAGTCAGGTAAAAGGCAGACAGGAAGAGAACCAGCTGCCATTTGGACGACGGTTGTCAAATAATACAGCGTGTACCTACCTATAATATTTTAGTGCTAATCGTGTGTGATATCTTAGTGTTTACTATTCCTGTATGTATAGCAAATAATATTGTACAATTAAATAATCAAAAAAGTTGATGTTCCGCGAATTAAAACGCAACATTCAGAAAATAAGTTCGCTAATAAAACAAGAACACATAGGGTGCGTCGGGGCAAATCCGAATGGTTTTTTAGCGAGATGACATATACATTTTATTTAGGTTTTTCTTTTGGTCACAAATATTATATAGCTGCA
>DWDV01001620.1:0-12858 GCA_018245615.1 Mimoniades ocyalus | reverse complement strand
ACACGTCTATTTAGCAAAACTCAAAATAAAAATAAAGTTAGCATGCATTATGGGTGCTGGTTGTCACATATGACAACCAGCCCTTGGAAACATGAGACAATCTGCCCCAGAACCCGTTCTAGAAAATTAACCTCTAAATTAAATTCCAATCAACAGATATCTAAAAAACTATATTACGATATCATAAAATATATATTTATTATCATAAAATGCACAAAAATATTATTACTACATAGAATTGTCTTATACTTACGATATTCGACACAGAGGCACAAAAATTTACTTTCAATGTGCGAAAAAAATAAACGTAAGTTTCACCGTCACGGCACATCTGAGCGGACTGACGTAAGGTAGCGAGGGAGATGTTGCATTCTCGCTCCTGCGACGCCGTATAATAGAATTATTCGTTCATTCAGTTTTTTGTTATGGCCGCTGTGACAACCTACCCGTGAGACAACCATACCCGGTCTCCCCTATATTAGAAATATATTACTCATTTCTCGTTGTGTTAAATTCGACCAATGATTCGTACAAAGTAATGAATTACGGCTTGTTTTTCACAGAGTTAAACGTAATTCGATGTCATTTAAATTAAATATTTCCCGAGACGCTATAAGGAAAATAGTAGGAAAGGGAAAACAGCATTCACGAAGGAAATCATGACACACATTTAGTAAATAGATTAATTTCTGTTCATGACAATTAGAAAGAACATGCTCCGATGGTTCGGACACGTTAAGAGAATGGCTGGCTAAGAATATTTCTGTGCAAATTTTCCTCTTGTTCTATTAACGAAGACGATTTCACATATATTTTCTCAGAACCATTGACGTGTGTCTGAGCTGTTAAAATACTTTAACATAAATCTACAGTTCCTATATTGGTGTCCCTCGAGAACACTGGACATATGCGGTTGGCAAACTAGATACTTAAGAGGAGTGGTCAACTTGATTACGTAACGTAACATCACGCCTGTAATCCCCGAGGAGGTAGACAGAGGAGTGTATACTCCCACGTATCACCAGTTACGTTTGCGTCCCACTATGGAATAGGTGGTGAGCCTATTGCCATACACCGGGCATAAATCTAGATCCATGTAGTACAATTGAATTCAAGTAAGTATTACCTTATACCTATATTATTTATTGAGGCAGAAATAATACAATCGTTACAAACTAGAAAGCTGTATTATTCGTAAACAACATAGTCTTGTGTTCATCACCAGAACAATACTTGCCAATGAACATTTCTGCCTTAACAAGAGCGATATCCGGTCTCTAATAACATCACTAGCATAGAGCTACAGGTACATTAATATGTGCAGAGAAATCTCTGTACCCATTTTCATAAGTGCTGCGTGCATGAAACAATAAAAGATTTGGCATAATTAAACATTCTTTAGATTACAAATTAAACGTTCAGTGTTTACGTGTGTTACGATCATACTGTCAATGTATAAACCACAGATAATTATGTGATACATGATCATCTCTGGTCTATCAGTAGCATAGAGTAGAGATATAGTCCTTGATCTACGAATAAATGTCTGTTCAAACTTATAATTTAATGAATAACGATTATTATTAATCCAAAAAGTAGGTACAGCCTAATGAAAAAAAATTCTGCAAACATGAGTCGGCCAATTTAAAGTTCAGTGTAACTTGAGAAACGTGCGAGTGTTCTGCACCCCTCTGCCTACCCCTTCGGGTATTACAGGCGGGATGTTAAGTAAGGGGACAAAATAGACTGTATCGATGTCATTTTGACATTGCTATTCTTTAGGTGATTTAAAAACCTATGAAACCTATCTGACAATTTGACATAAAGATTTATTGTCGTTTTAAAATTTCAGTTCAGTTTAATTGCATTTGTCGACCACTACGTCCAGGATAGTTTAAGGCGTAATTATATTATACTGTTTATTGTACGTTGGAATAGTAAGGCATGAATCTTAACTTTCTTCCTCAATCTTTAATGTGGGTTTGTGGGACACAATATTGTAGGTTTAACTCTCAAGACACTCATACGTCATCAAAGCAAAATGAATCTCAAATTAGTATTTTACTATCATTGTTTGAAAAGGGAAAATGTCTCTCAAACTCTCGCAAAATTAAAGATCGGAACGGAACCGACCTGCAATCGCAATGTGTACAAAAAAAGTAGTTGGGGCCAAAAACTCGTGTTTTCTCTGTCAAATCACGGACGCACGTTCTGCGTTCTTAAGTTTATTATTTGAAATCAATCAATTTATGATTAAGATATACATATCTTCAAGGTAGGTATCTTGAGAAATCATTAGGCTATATATTTCATGCTAATATACACCGAAAGCACCGAGTGCAAATACAGTTATCGCTTAAAAACTGGTTACATTTCATTTCGTTATGCGTTAGTTTTTAATTGTCATATCCCCTATACTGGTATGTCCTAGTATTACAGTATACCGATAAGACAACAACAACAATGTCATGAAAAGTAAGTAAAGCATAAACCGGATGTTGTCGCCAACGATTTTAACTACAGAATAATTCAGATTTGTGAACTCTTTAACAAACTGATAGCTTCTTACGGAACGACATTATCGCCACATTGTTTCTCACACATTCTTTCCGCTCCTTTTAAGGTCACTAAGTTACTCAGACGGCCGTGTTTCAAAATGGGAAATAACCCTTTATTTTACCTTTACGTACCATCACACCAATAATCCCCGAAGATTGTGTTATACCCCTATTTTTCACCAATTACTTTCACGTTCCAATATAGAACAGGGCGTGAGCCTATACGTCATACGCCGCGCACAAATTCAGACTGACCTACTAATAAACATTTTGACTTGAAAATCTAAGAAAAACCCACTAGCACCTGTCCCAAGAATTGAACCCAAGACTTCTCGATTAGCAGTCGCGCTAACCACTCGATCAACGAGGTAGTGTTTACTTTTATGTTTTAAATTTATCTGGTGTAAACACCATCCCTCGCGAGTGGTCGCGGCCTATTAAACAAATTAAGTACATGTTGGATACACGCTTGTAACATTGATAATCGTGATGCATTAGAAAAGCCCTATCGATACAATAAATCAATGGTTCTATCAAAAATATGAATCATACGTGATTTCCTCATTCATTATGAACTCGTATAATGCGTAATAATTGGTAGTAGACCATTGTATACAATCCGCATATAACATAAGTTATGACATAGGATCTGTTGACAGCTATTTTCGGGTCATGTGGCCGTGTGTGATGTCCGAAGACATTATTATTATTATCTTTATTGGACATCGAATAAGACAATCGAAATAATACTTTTCGATTCATTTGTATTAGTGTTCTTACGTAAATTTATAATTATTCTGGTTCCACAGTTTCATAATATTCCTAGAAAAAGAGTAACTCGATGTAATATGTGATTTACTATGAGCAAGAGCAAATCTAAGTATCTAAGCAGTGGTCGTCGACCCATCCCACACGTTGATTCATTTATCACAACCTTGTATGGGGCCTTCGGGTAAATGAATCAATCAAATAATGAATAATTATAACCGAAATATGGTATAATATAATAATATATCGAAATAAATATTTTCAATGATGATCTAACCGTGTTTCGGACGTTTCGCACTGATATTCTTAAATCATGTGTTCATCCAAGGCTGCAGTTGTTAAATAATATGTAGGTCTTGTTATTTTACTGTTTAGCGTGAATCGACTATGTTGCATGGCAGGAAACCCGGTCATTGACCTTTCGCACAAAATTTAATGGCAAGGTTATGAATACGTGAATGTTCAGCTTTATGCAGTTACACAATCGGCAATGAATTTATATTAGGACAGATTTTTTCGTGAATATGTGTCGCGAATATGTGTGAAAATTTTAATGAGGAAAGTTTTATTTGAAAGTTTGGTTTTTCCTGTTAACGGTCTACCTATATATATGGTGTTAAATAAAACTGCGCATTGTATATACATATTGTAAACATATATGAAAAAAAACACCTAACATCACGCCTGTGATGTAAAGAAGTAGGCAAAGAAGTAGTATAATCCTACGTTTCACCGATTACGTTTACGTTCCACTATGGAATAGTCTGGAGCATGTATGGAATCATCTTTAATACATATTGTATACACAATACTACAAACTAAACATGATTTATTGTAATTGTATGTTTGGTCGTTCGGGGGATTACAGGCGTGATGTTACGTTACGTTATTTTAAGCATTACATACATACATTAACCCTAACTTATTAATGTGTGTATGTTAAGTAGTAGTTATAAATTGTATTTAGGTACGGAGTATATATTCTTTATGTAGAGTTCATTAGCCCGAAGACAGTCGCAATTATGTTGGCGAAACGTATTTACCTGATACACAGCAATAAATAATATCAGATCATCACACGCTGTGTATAAATAAACAAATAATTACACAGAAATATTATTTTTAAGATAAATCAAGAATAGAAGGGCTATCTCATTGGTCGTATTGGTTGCAAGCGCGACTGCCGATCGAGAGGTCCTGAGTTCAAATCCCGGGTCGGACTCTATGTAGTATTTGTAGTAGTATTGTGTGTAGTAGTAGTAGTGTGTAGATTTTGTAGTATTGGTTTGGAGTCTGGACATGTGCCCGGTGTTTGGAAAAAGGCTCACCACCTATTCCATAATGGGATGTAAACGTAACTGATGCCACGTAGGTATGTTCTACATTCATCTGCTCTTCGGGGATTACAGGCGTGATGTTACGTTTACGTTGATTTTCTAGTATTGGCTCGGAGTCTGGATTTTAGCCCATTGTATGACAACAGGCTCACCCCCATTGACACAGTGGGAAGTAAACGTAACTGGTGAAACGTGGTAGTGTGCTACACTCCTCTGCCTACCTTTTCGGGGATCACAGGCGTGATTTTACGTTGGGTCTTTGAAACTAGAAATTTTGTTAAAAATAATCGTTTCTATTAAATCGTTTTAATTCTCGCTAACATAATTCAAAATATCTATCTGAACATATTGAAGATCATCAAAATGGGTTCAGCCATGATAGTGTAACAGACAGACAGACATTTACGAAATTAATATAGGTTAAATTTAACATTCGTTTATTCTGGTAACATGTCACCTTGACGTGACACGTGTAACACGTTTGAGTGGGTTCATTTTGGGTTAACGTGCGTCGCAGTTACTGATGTCCCGCTGCTTGCAGTAACCTTCGCCCCATTCGTTATCTGTGTCATTCAGGACAGATAATAATTGAATTGTTTCCATTCCCACCGCAATTAGCAACAAATATGTATTTACCTACTGTATTTTAAGTAAACTGTGTCAAGAGTTCAACAAAGATAAGACAATTCGGTATGTATACGTATATATCGATATTTTATCTGTTGAAAAGTTTAAATGAAATGCAATAAATTGCAACTTGTATAACATTGTAAGGTATAAGAGATGCAGTGGTTTACTTACCAATGCTTTGCATGGATTTCTCGTAACTGGTAGATGAAATCTCAACAACGCTACCACGGTGTGAACTGCTGGGAATACGGGAATGATAAAACCGTCTTAAGTTCTCCGAAAACGTTGGACTATTGTTACCTAACAATCACAGCCGGGATCGGTCGTTTAATATGCCAATGTAAAGAATAGAACTGCTTAAGGAATTTTATCTCCAGCGGTCATTAATGTAACATCAAACCGGTCTTTCACGTAATTTTAAAAATCGCTTGCAATCTGCAACCACATCACGGTTACCGACGTTCAGGGAACAATCGTCGTCATCAGACACTTATCGTTCTATTATGGTTCAAGAGTCTCTTCGTAACATGAGCATGCTTAGTGGCAGAAAAAAAGGTTAAACTCATAGGCAGAAAGAACAATAAATACGCATAGACATTCAAATCATATATATTATAAATTATCGCTTTCCATAGCTTTTTAAGAGATACTCGAGAGCAAAAAAGCAAAAGAGAAAAATTCTCTACGCTCTTTTTAACAACGTTTTTATAGTTATATTAATTACCATCATTAACGTGACATTGGTACTAGAATGTGCAAACATTTCAAACGACTAGAAGGTTAATTTAAAAAAAAAATCGATTCGGATATGAAGATTTAAGGCCTAATTATTTAATACTAAACTTTTCTTGAGTATTTAGGTATATACTCGTATAATATGTTCATACATAATAAGATTATGAATAATATTTTTGAATAGCTCAAATTAAACTACATAGATTATATATTTTGTAAATCCCCACAATCGCACAGAAGAGTACGTTTCGGAATCTGACCATTTACGCGAACATCCGGCCAACTGTTTTGAAAATGGTTTTGTTACAGTTATGAATCATAAAAGATCCCAAACTAGGGGGAAAAACGGAGTGTATCAGAGTGTAGAGTGCAAGTGTGATTCAGTGATATTTATATACTTGTACATGTTCCTACAGATACAAGTAGCCTCGTTGGTGTAGTTGTGAAAGGCGCGACTGCTGAATCTAGTTCCTGGGTTTGAAACCCCTTTTGAAACCTCTTGGTTGGTTATCTAGTTTTTGTAACTTCAACTTCCTAGTAGTAGCTCCGAGTTTGGATTTGCGCTCGATATATCGGAATAGGTTCAGCCCGTAATTTTTTTTTTGACATTTGACATAGGTAACAGATGCGCGTACTGTATTCCTCTGGAGCCTACCTCTTCGGGAAAATATTTTGTTATTAATGATAAATTGTATAATGTTTTAGCAAAAAAACAACCATGGTAACGAAAGCGATACAGAGAGTACGCATCCAGCGCAGCCGCTCCTAGAGCCAGACAAAGAGCCACCCAAGCCTCCCTTAGCAGGTAAACAGAATTTCATTAAAATCTGCAATTAATTAGGGAATGTCAGATCTGTGGAAAAGCCTCTGACACATATTTACGAATATATTATTTTGTGTAAACCAACCGCACTCGGTTGCTTTGTTTACACACCAATTCTCTAATCGGAGTTTCCCGCGGGAAACAAATCTCTTTATACTGGGTTTACATACTCTACATGATATGCATTATTCACACTTACCATTAAATTCTTTAGCAACATTTCTTAGAAACATGTTGTTTGTTCAGTAGAAAACCACAAACCACTGAGAATGTCCTACATTCCCATATATGATTATGTGGCAGATATAATTATATTATTGTTATCATACCTTAACGCTAGGTCCCTTACGGGGCAGGCATGTAGCACCGAGTGTCATTTATCTAAATTTTTGCCAAATATTGTAATAAATAAATTTCTGTATTTAATTTGGGGATCTTATACAGTCATTTGCATTCTATAAAACCGTTAGTTACTTATTGTCATTAAATTCGCAACAGCCGATACCAAAAAACTTGTAGTAATGTATAATGTGTAAAATGGGTAATACTTTATTTTTTTTTACATATAGGAAATGTTTAATGTTGTATCATATTGTGATACAAGTAAAGACAATTTATGTACATATAAAAAAATGTATTTTCACGCCTGTAATCCCCAAAGAGGTAGGCAAAAGAGTGATTATACATAATAAAATTTATATATTGTTGTAATAAAATAAATTACTTTATAATGAACACGAAATATATAAATTATATTCTAAATCTGCATTTATATATCTATTGATTCGTACATATTTGTCAACAGGTCCTGAAATTGACGATCTCGATGACCCCGACCACGGCGTGTCCAAGCCCTATCCCGGTATCGACGACGGCTTGCTGGAGCCTATCGACGAGAACCACGGGTTTGCTGGAGGTACTCGTTAACAATTTAATACTACGCAAAGACCACGGAACGGCAAATAAATATCTCTATCCTTCAATCATTTCATTCGCCTTTTCTTGTATTAATTAATTAAATTTGGGTTAACCAGTGGTTTAAAGACAATTACGATATTTAGGAGCACTTCAGAAGAATGCTAGCATTTAAGTGCATTATATAAAAAACCGTTCGTCTTACTTATAGGTAGAACTGGCTATGGGGTAAATTCATTGTATTGATTTAAAATGTAACCTTTCGTCAATGCTGGGCTCGAAGTCGTCACGACTGGAAGCGTGACGAGCGTAGTTGTTAATCCTTTTTGTACATATCAAACAGGTAGTGCAGGTAATTCAGAACTGCCTTAGGGCCGGTTGTTTCAAACTGTTCGTTAATGTAATAATATACGCAAGTCAAATAATAACGATTACGTAGGACATTCAAATCGTGGTTAAGGGCGACATGTTGTGCACTAAAGCTTTTTGTACTTTGACGATAGTTGCCGCCATTGTTAGCGTTTACGTGTCCGTCTAGTACCTATAGCTGAAACAACACGCACTTATTCTGTTCAACAAAAGTGACAGAATGGATCTTTACAAATTGTATGCCATGAATTTCAAAAGCACGTATAGTCAAAAAGGTTTAATGAACGGCTAAGAATCGGTTTTATTGGGTTGAAAAAAAA
Organism: Mimoniades ocyalus; assembly: GCA_018245615.1. NCBI lineage: Eukaryota > Metazoa > Arthropoda > Insecta > Lepidoptera > Hesperiidae > Mimoniades > Mimoniades ocyalus. The sequence continues at coordinate 4,403 of DWDV01001620.1, read as the reverse complement.
ACCAATCCCAACTTATATACATTGCTCAGTTTTGCTCATATATATCAAGTCTCCGAAGGCAATGCACTTGTATTACTATATGACTTGAGTGATTAATGTAAAAGTTAAGTAGGTCTGTATTGATAAAGATTGTTGGCATTCTGTGCTTTCTACCTATCCCGTGAGCGACCTGCCGTGATGATATAATTGCTATAAAGGGCTTTAGATTTGTACCGTTTATGGCACATTATGCAATGTAACTTAATTGTTTATAAACATAAATAAATATTAACACATAACTTCGCAAAACAAGGCAACCTTATTTTAATAACTCAGTTTTCATTATATTCGGAAATAATTTATAGAAGATAAAAAGCATTACCTACATGCTAATTGCACATGTATCAAAAGGTTGTTTGTTTTAAATACATAGTTGATTATCATTTTGTGGAAACATCAGCTCGTGGATGTAGAATGAATGAAATAGTTTATCTCTCCTGTCAACAATGGCGGTTTTGACCGTGTTCATTAGGACGTGGTCAACTTGGGGTACAGAGCGTTATATGATGATTATAGCTCATACTAATAGTTATACGGGTTAAGTCACGGTGCTCTGTAGACATATGAAACATAAGACATCAGCGGCCCTTTAACTTTTACACTTTTACAAAGTACATGCTAGATTAAATATCACTGGTTATTGCTGTTAAGGAAAATTATGTGAGAAAAGTTGCACTTTGGAGTTTTTTAAATTCAGGTGGTTTATGGGGGAACTTCAAAAAGATACTCGGTGTTCTGAGAAGAAATTTCGCTTTATGTGGGATTTGTGCCGCACTGATCTATACTTACGAACTAGGTTGGCCTTACCAAACAAATTACCCACCTACTAGAAGATATTTCAATGTTGAATAAGTAGTGCAATTGTACAACCTATTCATATCTATTTTCCTTAATTTTTTCTATGTGTACATAAAAATTAAAAAAATCCCCTTACTGAATTTCTTAAGCGCTAATAAGACTTTAGGGTCTCTATAGGAGTGCTCCAATGCCCCCCTAGCGTGACGCTCTACAGAACCTATTCCTGAGAGTAGCATAACGCTTCATCCCACATCCTCCGTCCCCATGAAGATATGCGGTCACGCATACCGTTATCCGTGTCTAATAGTGGATTAACAAAAGCTTAGGAGAATGACGATGTAGCAGTATTAGTCAGTGTAAAATTAAACTTTGACCTCGTTTCAAATATATACATATGTATGTGACCAGAACATGACTTCAAACCTTAACTGTAACTATCATGACCTTTTTAAGACCCAGGCCTGGGAGAAGTGGCGCCGATTTGAGGAGGCCTATGTTCAGCAGTGGACCTCAAAAGGCTGTTGATAATTTCAAGTTTGGTTTGACCCACGGTCTCCTGACACATTTAACCGCAAATTTGGTCCTCGTTTGATAATGATATAAACAATATTTAATAGAATGTATTTTTCATCAGAACGATCTATTGTTATTAACTATGAACAAAATTATGGTAAATTTTATGTGGAAATAGTGTGAATCAGCGCTATGGTTTTTACGTGAATTTTACGTTACTTTGTTTTATGTGTTTTTAAATAGCTATGACTAGTTTCCTGGTTATATTAATGAATGCACACTTAGTATGTACCTACTTATAAGAATTCTATTAATTGCGAATTAAAAACAATATAGTAATTAAATATTCATATATTTATGTGCTCAATATAAATAAAATAATTTAATGCGTGGAAACCGAAGAAAATTGTTTCATATAAAACTAAAAATAGAAGAATTTACGAAATTTACAAAAATCTCGTCGCGTGTAATTTTCAAAGCAAAAGTTACAAGTATAATAATTATACTTTACCAGTTCTAAGTAAAACTACCAGTTCCAATTACAGAAACGGTCGAAAGAAAATCACAAGTAGCTGTACCTAATTATTCACAATAATAGCACATGTGTAATTTGAGCGTATTTTTTGTTCCCTTCGGGCTGATAATGTATCGTGTAGAGGTCGGATGTGGTGTGGCACAAAAACCAATGCGAGGGACAACAACGACAAAATATTATAAACCAATTAATTACAGAACAATAATTGAATAAGTGAATTTGCACGAAAAATAATACAATAAAAGGAAAAACGAACAAATGTTAAACAGCTGCGTAAGCGTGTAATCATATAACATCACGCCTCTAATCACTGAAGAGTTAAGTAGAGGAGTGCAGTACACACATTATTTAAGTTATTTTAGGTCAAGTTCCTTTTCTAACTGACTCTCGTTATTATTGAACCCTGTTTTGGATCTAACATTTAGTTATTAAAATTGCATTTACTTGTGAGAGCAATAAAGGAATTATTTATTATTATTTATAATTGACTGCCTCGTTGGTCGTATTAGTTGCATGCACGACAGCCGATCGGGAGGTCCTAGTTCAAATCCCTGGGAGGGCAATGATTTTTCTCATTTCTCAGATTCAGGCTCGGAGTCTGGATATGTACCCTGTGTATAGACTCACCGCCAATTCCATAACGGGATATACCTAAACGTAATTGGTGAACCGTGGCAGTGTTCTACATTTTGCATTCCTCTGCCTACCTCGTCGGGGATTAATGGCGTAATGTTACTTTATTTGACCACTCCATCTTACATGCTTTTTTAAAGACCTTTCCGTATGACATATGTAACTTTCTTATGTTTATTTTCTATAAGCTATTTATACTGGCCCGTTGGTGCAGTGGTTAGTGAACCTGTCTGTTGCGCCGGGGGTCGTGGGTTCAATTCCCACCCAGAATAAATATTTGTGTGATGAGCACAAGTATTTGTTCTGTGTCTGGGTGTAAAAAAAATATCCATTTAAGTATATATTCATATGCATATATGTAGTTTATCAGCCGTCTGACTACCACACTACAAGCTCTTAACGCTTATTTTGGGATCAGAAGGCTGTGTGTCGAGATGTCACAAGATATTATTATATTGTTATTATGTACATTTGATTTCTTAAATGTGTAGCTAAACATCTAATATTTGCTGGCTGCTCTTCACTTGGTCCAGAAATATGTCAGGTGAATTAACAATGACAAAATGCTCATGGTCTGGTCTACAAAGCCTTAGTTGCCATTGTCACAGCACATCTGGTAGTGTCCTACAGGATACATTTTGGAGAGTGTGCATTGGAACATATGATTATGAACATATGATATTACAACATATGATTTCCCCAGCCACTTTGTTAAACAGAACATCTAGATGCACCACAGTTTATCATCCTTATTTGGTAAATATGCCAATAGATACAATTAAACAGTTTTATTTCTTATGTAGACAGCCAAGCAGTGAAACACTGCTAACATTTGTGTTTCGAGACACAACCCTATTACTTTATAATCAAGGGTGAATAGGCTTTTTTATTTATCCTTACAGATTTGCTGTACTTCTATATCACCACTCTCTTCATAAATTAATTTGTAACTCTTCATAAATTAAATTGTTTTATGAAAGAATAGTAAACTTAGTATATTGGAATGTTTTAATTTTAGACATTATGAGAGGCTTCACAGCATATGTTTGTTGCTCATGTCTGACTGCAAGGATGTTAACACATTACATGTGGGGTATCACAACTAATTGTTTATGAGTTGCACAAAGAATATGTGAATGTAATTATTGTCAGTTATAGGCTTTGAGTGCAAAGAGTTAATATTTTACCAGACAATAACCATCATACTATGTAAATGGTAAAAATATCTGTCCCGCAGATTACCACCAGATGCCGTAAATTGTATTAATACCGTTCCCACACGTAATGTGTTAGTAACTGAGTCTTGCAATGCAGTATGAGTCAGTCTTTCGCTCTGATCTTAATACATCTGAGAATTTGTTATGATAATATAACCTCAAATAAAATGGGATTATATGAATTTCAACTTGGCACTTGTATTTGGCTCATCTTGTGGACAATTGCCCTTTTCATTCTAATTGTCATGTCCAATAGTGGAATGAAAAAGTATTATGAGAGAGAATTAAGAGATTCTGTGGTATTTTTTGTCGTCTTTATATAATCTACATATTGTTTGTTTTGTGATCAATTGGTTCATTAGCCTTTAACTTGGTTATATAAAGCTGTAGTATTGATGTCTTTAGTTCCTTTTATTGAATCTCATTAGCTACAAAATTGTCTTTCATAATTCTTATTGTAACATGATTTACCACACAAAGAATATTAAGGGTATAAATAATAATAATAATACCTTGGGACATCTCCACACATGGCCATCTAATCCCAAAGTAAGCATTAACAGAGCATTAACTGATAAACTACATATATACATACTTAAATAGATATTTTTTTACACCCAGACACAGAACAAATACTTGTGCTCATCACACAAATATTTATTCTGGGT
>DWDV01001619.1:0-12861 GCA_018245615.1 Mimoniades ocyalus | reverse complement strand
TTAGAAAATTTTGTAGTGTTCGACCCGGGAATCGAACCCGGGACCTCCCGATCGACAGTCGCACTTGCAACCAACACAACCAACGAGGCAGTCGAGAGAGAGACACCGCCAAAAAGTGATGACGTCATACCTTCGTTCACCCAACGAAGACTTTTTACTTCTGACAGCGGACATCGTTTACAAGGAAATAAAACGTGTCATAAGAAATAAGGAAAAGGTCAAAAATTCGCTACATTATGTATGAGTGTACGTACTCCTTCAAATGGCGACCCTATTATGATGCTTTCCAGCACGCCCTTTGCATCAAGGGTTTTGTAATATCAACTCAAGGTACCCTTTTTTTTCTAAACACCTAGTCTTCGTACGACATGAACAAAAAGTTGATATGTCTGCAAAGAAGCCAGTCGCAATGACAAATGATCTCAGTATTTCAGCGGTTTAATCTTAAATATTTAAATCGTGTTGTCCAAACTACGTCATTTATTTTTTTATAATACTGCATGGATCTGCACCAAATATACACGTACATACGTAAAGATATAATATACAGTATACGAAGGTAAAATGGGAGATGAAAGTTGGTAAGAAAATTCATCGCTTTTTTAAAGAGAAGATACAGGTACGCACGTGGGCAAACATTAAATGAAAAAACCATACAACATGTACGCGACCAATTCCGTACGCGTGCTCTAGTAATTTAAACGATCACCAGATAGGTACTTGTTGCCAGCGGTTTCCCACACTCTACTGTGGAATACAAACATTTTCCTTTCATAAAAAGTATACTACTCGGATCTGTTAACATGATATCACCATAGAAAAATTCAATAAAATCTGTTCATTGGGTTTTTCGCGATGAGTCAAGATACAAATAGACAAAAAAATACAAAAACATCGTGTGCATAACTCGTATTAGATAATCTAAACATAAATGCACGTAACATGTATATAATATTATTTTCTAAATCTATTTCATGTGTGACAATAGCTTCAGCCCCTATTCCATGGGACGTATAACAAAATGGTGAAAATTGAGAGTACTACACTCCTGTGCCTATCCCCTCGAGGAATTCAAGGTGTGACGTTATGCTATTACATGTTAAACGCGTATGTCAGAGCGTAAGCCACAAATCAAAACCGGTCTTAACATAGTGATTGCAAAACATAACTTTTACGTTTACATTATATCATAAACATACAAACTTAAATGGTAACACCAAAAATAATATTGAATTTTATGGGTAACCAGGTAAATAGCAATCATGGAACCTGGACAGCCGACATCGAGAGACAGTTGATCAAGTTATCATATCATAAGTGTGTTATAGTATGCCCAGACAAGCAAAAAAAATATGCCCCTTGGACATAATGTAATTTTTCAACCAAAATAGTTATTTACACTGGTATCGATTATATTGTGGTTAAATGCTAGAACACTGGAGTATTTCGTAAATACTCAACTAAGCTGCTCAGACATCAATTCCGTTTTCACAAAGGCTAATACATATGTGACTTCCTACCCCATCAAATACAATGAAAATTTTACTTAAGCATGTCTTTTTAGTTTTTGGAAGCAATAAACATCATTATTATTAAAACGCCACCTTGTTCAGTTAGGTTCGCTTTGTGCAGTCTTTATGAAAACGGACGTATAAAATTGTGTAATAAACTTCCTGTTGCGATATTTCTAAGGCTGTATAATATGAGCAACACATTATTAGCAACTCCTTTCAGGTTGCACATGTTCATAGGCGACGGTGACCACTTACCATCAGGTGGCTCATCTGCCGGTTTGCCAAAAATATCATTCAACAACTTTTAATGTTGGTACAAACATTGCTAGTATATGGTACAGAGCTGTAGGTGTACAGAATGGTTCACAAGCACAGCAGAGCGGCGGTATAAATGTCGCTCTAGGCGCGCACCGCTCTCTGATCGTGAAATGTCGCGTGCACCGTTAGGTTATCTTGAGCTCGAAACGCGTAACGGCAACGGGCCACCATTGTCGCAACGCGCGCCGCAGACCGAGACCTGACACTGCACACATGGCACCAGTTTCGTTCCTTTACTTCACGACCATTAAATAAAGTAGGTAATTGTCGTGACACATTTGTGCCTAAAGGAATAAATTTCTTGTCATTTTTAATTATTGGTATATATATACAATTTTTGTTATACACCAGAGACAAAGTGAAATGGAAAAAGATTGCTGAGAAGGCCAAGACTCACAAAAAGTTGTAGGCTGAAAGAAGAAGTTATATAGAATTAAACAGATAACTTAATATTTGATGCTTCAGTTATTAAACTTTTAAATCTCAGTTTTACAAAACCTCCACTTTTAATAGCAGCTAAATATAACATGCCAACCTAGAGGGCTAGGTTTAAACAAGTTGTCATCTGTTTGTTTCATAAAACTAAAATAACAAACATTGTTATTATACAGATCCTGTAGCTATCTCAATATTTATTGTCAGATGAAACAAAATAAATAAAAACAATTTACACAAAAAATATAGACAATATTATTAGCTGCCTCTTTTTTATATATTTTCTTGCTTTGAAGATAATTGCAATAGTCTTTTTATTAGAATATATATTTTGTTACAGCATATGTTTTATGTAAAATACAGAATGCTAGAGGAAATAAGTCTTGAGAGACAAGAATAGGCAAAATATTGCTATTGGAATGAGCATAAAATTAATTTTAAATAGATTACTTTTCGAGAAAAATAGTTAAAGGTTAACTGCCTTTTCAATAATATAATAAGCACAATTTTTTTACATAATAATTGTACATTTTGTAAGTAATAAGTATAATAATAAAATTAGATAATATTCACGAAATAAATATATTTTAGTATGCATGGGGTAGCTCTACTCAATATTAATTCTATAGCAGGTAAAACGCTGCGCAAACGCACGCCGCTGTTGCGAAGCGACTAAGTGGCGCCTTTGTGGTGCTGATTGTAGTTTTTTTCAAGTCTGATTGATACTGGAACCATTAAATGATTTTTTGGAAAAATGGTGCTGTTGCAGTCTTGTTTTTCTATTATGCATGATATTGCTTTAAACTTTCCATAGTAATTTCAACTCACATTGTTCCACTTTCTATTATCCTTCCAAATTGAGTGTCGAATCTAACATAAAATATATAACATAATGTAGCATCTATAACGATAAATATAAATACTCAAAAAACTCAAACACTAAAAGAATCTTTATATTATTAACCATAAATCTTCCAACTAAATAACTTCATTATCATAGTAAATAGTGGTAATTAATATCCCTAACATGATTTACAACCCTACCCCTATTGGCTTAGTTTAATATCATCAACCTAGAAGTGGCTCATAAAAAATTGCTTCCTTACATAAAGGAGCACCTTTTGTACCCCTACCGGTGATACCTATGAAATACTAGTGTACTCACTGCTGTACAACTGAAGAGAACAAATGTCTTTAAATTGACAAATAAATGTCCTTACACAATACCCTGGCATACTATTGTTTACCATAACACAAATACCTATATCATACAGTTCTTTGTTAATAAGCATCAAAATAGATAATTACCAGGTTTTTTCTTATATTATAAAAATTACATAAAATCATCATCAGTGTTCATGACATGGTATTTTTTTTTCATATTTTGTTTCATACATTTTTTGGCTTTATTGTCTTTTGTATTTAATTTATTTAATAAACAAATAATAATAATCTTGTATCAGATCAAATACAATCATAGTTTCAGACAGATGCTTTTCTATTGTATGTAACAAAAATATAAAGTATGAAAAATAATATGGTATGGTTTAACTAGTTTAAAGCATTTAAAACAACAGCTATAGCTATGTTATAGTTTTACTAAATGAACCTATTTTAATGAAAAATGCCTTTTAAAGCAGAATGTTAACAAAATACAGTTAAATCTGTAAATTGAACTGAAGCTATGAACACAATTGTTGAAGTGAAAAAATTCTTACTAAACTGCAAATTTGTACAAAAGTACTGATCAGCTTCAGAATATTTACTTTTTATAAATATTTTTACAGACTGGCTGTCTGTCAGTTTTCCTTCATATAATGTAAAAAACTAGAGACTATTACAACACATCTGTTCAGTATAGAGAAACTTGAATTAGGTATAAACTAATAGATCGTTAATACAAATAAAATGTAATATTTTTTATTAATAAATAAAAGAAACACAAATATAAATATATATTTACATAAAATTTTCAGTTCAACACTGAAATAATTTACTAACAATATGAACAGAAGCGTTTGTGGATCGAAAATGGGGACAATAAACACAGCACTCACCGCAATACAAGATTCTAATTGGTCTGGTGGCGAATATATGTGAAAATTATAACTTGTGTGAAAGTAAACATATGACCAGGACGCCCTAACATGTGGCGGTTAAGAATAGATGGGAACGAAACGTTACACCAAATAAGACATCCAACCATCGAACACGCATATAGACAGCCCAAGCCCCTATCTTTTATGTGAACCGATCAAGTATTTACAGAGCTATTCGACGTTCATTCGGTCCAAGCCAACGTTGAGATATCGCTAGAAAGCAACGAACGGCAATTCAGTGTAACCAGTAATTTTCCACTCGCTGCCACCCACACGGAACCTACAGAATACACTTCGACATATTTCTTACCTTTCAAAGACAACCTTCTGCCGGTATGACCCCACTATCATGCTGGAGAGGCACATGAAAGCGGACAAAGGGTCCTTCAAAACACAGCCATTTTGAAACCGTTCATATAAATGTTACGTGTACGCAACCGTACAATGTTATTAAGACCAAAATATAGAAAAAAAACGTTATCCGTTCGCACTCATTTTATATTGACAGCACAGTAAAAACTATCACTAAACATTTCACACACTTTAGGTACGATTTCACTTCATACTTTCGCACATACCCGTACACGTCGCATAAAGTCCGTCGAACGGAAGCGACGAACTCACACGAATAGAATTGCGCTTCACGGAATGGTGCGCGACAGCAAACTAGCAGTGTTGCCACATGTATATTATAAAAAACTACTGTATAATAAATTATTGTTTTCTAAGTCATTAGAACAAATCTATACTAATTCATTCATTCGATACTAAAGTAAAAAAAACCATAATCACTACTAACAAGCTACCTTTAATTTCCCTTCAATCTATGTAAATAAATTTAACAATTAATCAGCGTTATATCATAAATTTTTGAACACCTAATTAAGTACCATTTTAGGTAATAAAACGAAAGCTATTGTTTTTCTGTGAAACTACAATTATAAAAAATGAATACTTTTTATCGTATTGCTTATAATAACATTAAGAACGCTTCAATTCGTTATCCCATTATTTGAATGAACTGTACTAGCTGGCAACATTTCAATCATAGACATGGACTTAAGTCATTATATCCTGCTCTTTTTTTTGTTATATCCATTAAAAGAATAAATAATATTTAATAAATAACTGAATTTTATGTTATTTAGCATAATTTCACGATATACTAAATGGAATAATTTTAGAAGCTGACGAGAGAACAGTTACTAGAAGTTCACTAATCAATAATTTGTTATCTGTTAGATAAATAATGTTAGGCAAAGATAAATAAGTTAGGTTGAGCGCGTGATTCAATTTGGTTGCTTAGCAACGCAATAATAATTCTAAACTCAAAATGCACAGTAGCGTACGAACCACCGCAGGTGGAATAAAGGCATAGAAACAGGGGCAGACGATATTAGAAAATAACATTTAATGTTCTCTGCTAATTAATTAATAGTGTACAATGAATTCCTTGATTTTTATATTAATTATTCGGACTTCTTAAATAATTTCAGTGCTTGGTTCACGTATATTCGAATGAAAAAGAAAAGAAAATTATGTTGATTTTCAAAATAGTAACACTATGTAGCTTTTGTGTTTTCAAAATTTCAGTTTGCGCTGAGGAATATGATGACGATAAAAGTAAGTAATATGTTTGCGCTTATTTGTTTGCCTTTGCACAATAATTCTAAAATTATTTCATGTACTTTAAATAATTTTTTAAACTTACCCTATTTGAGTAGTTTTGTTAATATCATTGTATTGCTATTTTTAAATCATATTATAGAATAATAAATAAACTGTGCTTCAGATGCACAACACCATTGACGAAAAATATGACAAGTATCATACGATATTTGCTCATATACTCGTACATAAGTATGTGATCCAAAGATTTATTTAAGACATTAGAAATGATCAATTAATTTAAATTCCTGATTAACAAAACCGGGTGAAAGAATAAACTTAAAAAAATACACTTAAAATGTCATTGTTTTCACTGTCCATCATTTTAAAATGTCGTTTTACTTTATGTTTAGTATATGCAAAATATATTTATATATTAAACACCGTGTGATGCTTAGTATATAACATATATTTATATATAAGTTTAAATTTGATCCCATGTCAGATAAAGCTGAGCCAATTCCTCTTGCCAACGTGTTGTGTATACACTTGCTTAATTTATTTTTAAGTATAGTAAGTTTTAAGTATTTAGTTACACTTCTATTTTATTTTGTGGCAATAAATATATTTTATTATTATTATTATATAAAGCACTGCGTATAATAATTATTCTTATTCCGTCACGCCATGGTCCTTACTGGATAGGCAGAGAAGGCTAATAAGACACATAAGATTTGCTGCTGATAAAGCAATTATGTTATTTTTCGTTTACCAACCAGTGTTTTTCCTACAGCATAGATATTATGTAGTAGAAAAACGTTGTGTGCAGTAATATGTTTGAAATCATATTAGAATGCCCTAAATTAAAGAATATGGTGGCACAGAAACATGTATTTTTGATAATCAATCAGAGTACTCCACGGTCGGCTGCACCGTCCACATCCACTTCCGGTGATGACAATGGCAGCGCAGGCGCATGTTATGGTTGCCATGTTTTAAAAAAATATATCGTCATTGAAAATGTTAAACAAAATTGTCATTACCAAGCTTACAACAGCTGAAGCATATTGGTAATAAATGTCCTGCTGCAGCTAATGTAACATTTCAGCCGGTATTCTTAACGCATAGCTGACGTTTTGGGCATAACATTGATTTTTTTATCTAAAAGCGTAATTTCATGAGAATGAGGTTATAATTACTTAAAGGCTAAAATTATAATCTCTCTACTCTAAATAATAATACTCTAAGGCTTAAAATTATAATCAATATCTGAACATAAGTGTTTTTTTTTAAAAAAAAAAGATGCAGAAGCACACCTATGGAGTTTCTTTCGCCGCTTCTTCTTCATAGCGAGGCATTTTCCGAAGCGGTGGTAGTTTCATCTTGACGTACAAAAAGTGTTGTAATGAACCAATTTTCAATAAATGATATTTGAATTTGAATTTGAATTTGTCATACACCGGACACATATCCAGACTTCCAGCCACTACCAGAAAATGTAAGTTAGAAAAATCTAATAGACCGATTTGGGATTTGAAACCAGGATCTCTCGATCGGCAGTCCTGCTTACAGCAAATACGACCGACTAGGTCAACTGTTGAGAATTTAAGTTCCTTCTAAACATATCCTGATGTTTATGAGCAGTAGACAACTTTAACTATCATGGCATTCCAGTCCCATAACCTTGTAAGAGTACATCGCATAATGTTGTAATCTGGAGAAGCTTGGGAAACAGGTACAATAACTTTGTAGGGTAAAAGTTGCTCCCCGAAAAGACACAAGTATAGTTCTAGATTTTCTATTCAACTGGACGAAAATATTTTGATATAATAGAATCCGGCTAGATGGAGTGGCGGCTAGACAATGGTTAAATATAAAGAGGGGAAGATTGAGTTGACTGGTGTCCTTTTGGAGAGGCCTGTGTCCGGCTCTGGATGGGTCTGGTTTGAGATGATGATAATAGTAATAAGTAATCAGTGGTCAGAGCGGAAGATATAAGACCTGCTGCTGCTGTCGAGTCTTAATAAAGGCCTCCAACAAGGCATAACGAATGTAATGTTAGTAACTATAACCAAGTGTTTATCGTGCGTTCCGAAAGCCGAGCGCGCCATCCGCAGGACGGCGAACGCCCGAGCTCATACATAAACGCGGAGTTATCATAAATTAATACATGCATATTTCATAACCTCTTCTTCATAATGAGGGTAATTATTATAATTAATTAGTTATAGTATACACTAAATTATAGTGCTCTTTGTATCGTGTCAACGCGAACCATGATGGATAGGTGTTAATGATCATGTTCGTCCACGGACAACGGGACTGTGTGGGCACTGGCGTCACGTTCGAACGGTCATTAACTAGATGTGATGAAACGCATACCAACATTCTTTGAACGAGAGATATGCGCGGCGGTCCACGCACAAATGCCACACAGGATTCATATTGGAAATGTGTATCTGATACCAGCGTTTGTAAGTATTTAATTCATCAGGTAACTCATAATTTAAGGATTCAATTGCGTCTAAAGGTTTCATATCGTCGTTATTGGCTGGCGATAAATTTATACTGCCATATAAACTTGTTCACGTGTTGTGGTCGCGTGTTCAACTTTTAATTCGTGACTCCTGGATTTTATTTATTTTATTTTATCATTAATTTAAAATTATTTTATAGGCAACTGTTAAAGAATGTAATCCTAGTCATACACTTGCATTTATCTGTGTACGTTCCTTAAGACGTACTTAGATTGAAAAGCCAAATGGGGTTAATACATTAAAGGCTAGATCACACTTATGGAAGACAATAGTTTGTATCATTCTGGTACGTAACATGCAAAACGAGGTTAATATTGTCTCTTAAAATTCGGGCATTTTGATCAGGGCCAAGTTTTGTAGGGATTTCCACCTATCCACCTATCTCTGACTCAAAAATAAAATTACCTGACTTAATTACCTATTGTAATAAGGTGAAATATGTCTTGAACTAAGTTATGCTATTAATAGCGATCAACTCTACCTAGTACATAGAGAACTACAAGTAGAGTTATATAAGTTAGCCTGCAGCGGTATGTAAATGCGCATGCGCTCCCGCGTTACGTGCGGTAATGGAGGCCGTTGTAGCAATTTCCACTACGTTCCAGCCCGTTTTATTTATATCCTTAGCTGTTAAAGGGTGGATAGCTGTTAAAGGCGTATAAAAATAACAAAAGATCGAACAGTATGTATACATATTTTGACATGATTGCTAAATCTTAAGTGATATGGTATTTTACTTACTGAGAATATTGAATAGTTAGAGAAGCGGGTACAAATTTGAATCATGAGAAAAAATGCTTATTATGTTGTTTTGGAGGTACATTTTAATTTTACTTTTGAAAAGTTCAAAAGTAAAATTAAAATATTAGGTGAGTCTATCGTGAGTTAGGACACATTAAGAACTGAATAACAAATAAATATATTTTTTATATCAAAAAACTGATTGTCTCGTTGTTCGAGTCATTGCAAGCGCAATTACTGTTCAGGATATCCTGGCTTCGATTCCTGGTTCAGGTGCAATTGGATTTTTCTAACCTAGACTATCTAATTTTAATTTCTAGTAGTAACCCGGAGACATTTGTCTTACCTCCTATTCTATGGGACATATAATATGACTGGAGAAACGTGGGAGCACAAAGTGAAAACCGGAATAGTGGCTCTGTCTATCTACTCGTATACGATGCCTAATATAGACGTGATATTCTGTTAGAAATACGTACGGATATTACAATTTGCAAGTGCTTCCGCAGGCTTATACCAAATAAGCATTTCATTTCAATTCTACGGCACTGAATAAATATCAATTTGATACGTGTCGCGGTCTGCGGCCTCGGCTTCAAGCGGATTGTCTAATTAAGTTGTCAGATTGTTAATAAGAATAAAAAGCAGATATATCATCGATGGTTTTTAATAGTTGTCATTTATTTGAATTTAGCGGGCAATGACGTTGCGTGTTTTTGCCATATAAAATATTCCATTTACGGAGAGCGATGGACGTAGAAGAAGCACGACTAGTGTGTAAGGATTGACATATTCGTCACCCGATGTTCTCTGCCTGCCACGCAAGGGGCTTGGCGTGAATATATGTATGTAGGTATGTTTTTCCATGTGAAATAAATAAATTATGATTTTTTAATGCTGTATGGCATTTATAATGAGATGTCAATGTAACATTACAGTTAGATCGCCTTTCATAAACAAACAAAGATTATTCAATACATATTAATAAAAAATATGGCTTAGATTTTTTAGACTTTTACGTTATGCTGATAAAACAGATATAGTAAAAATAATTGATTTCAATATTTAATGTATTTAAAGTATAAAGAATTAGTTTTAGTTTTACTTGAGTACACAGATCGATACCACACAGCTTAGTCGGATCACAGGACCACACATGAGATGTTCTTAATAATTGAAGAAAATTAAGAAGAAAGACATTTGATACCGATCAAACTATCTTATCATACATATTAGTAATAGTTGGATTTTTGGGTATTGCTTTAGGTACATATATGTCTACTTATAATACATATGTAGGTATATTAAAGCCCAATTAATATGTAATACTTATATTAAATCACATAATAAAGTACTATTCGACAAGATACAAGACGTTTACATAAGGATAATTTATGAAAAGGAAAGCAGTGTCTCAAATCATTCTTGATAAAGTTTAAAAAAATTTGGACGTTTGTTACGAGCAAAAGTTCCTTTCGCTGATATGTATATTCAAAAAATAAAAAAATTAACCTTTAATCGAATTTTTAGCAGTCTAAACCTCATGAAAATTACAGTTACGGCCCACTGGCAATACTTTTTATTTACTTTATGTCATATACACTATACTTTATTGTACTTTGTGTTAAACACATTTCAAGTAAACCTCCGGCAAGACGAGCACCAAAACTTGTGTGGTCTTTGTTAGGTAATAGGTTGAGGCGAGTGTCGGTTAATTTTAATTCCACACAGATTAATTATGAGATACCGAGAAATTAAATAGATAACATTAGCCTCTCGCTTGATATTCCGGTAATATATTCTTCCGGTACCGTGTAGTTGTGTTACAATAGCTCATACGGAGATTTCGCCTCAACATTTTCATTTGTTTTATTGCCAGATTTTAAATTTCAATTTTAATATTAAAATAAACAACAGATTATATTTATTATTTCTCGGGAACTCAAATAGCTGCTTATCATTTCTACGAGTATTCACTTGGCTTTATTTTTATAATAAATATTATCTAAAGATATAATATTTAAAATGATATATTGTTTTATGAAAATAATTTATATATTATTGTCCATTTCAACTTATTTTTGACGTTGTGGCGTAAAAAATTGTCTACATAATGTATGTATCGCTGTTCGTTTACTCCATATAAAGTAATATCACTTCTGTAATCCCCAAAGAGGTAGGCTGAGGAGTGTAATAAACTCCCACGTTTCACCAGTTACGCTTACATCCCTCTATAGAATAGGTGGAGAATAAATTACTTCACGTATAAATCTATAAATATAATTTGTTACCTAATACTTCTACGACTGGGGAGTTTTAAACATTATTGCGAAATGTAATTACTTAATTTAAATAGTAAAGCCTTGGCTGGTACGTAGCGATCCCCTTGGCGTTCCACTGGAGTTGGTCCAACATTAACTTTGACAAATAAATAAAGCTTTAAAAACGTCGAGCGTCTGTCAGAGTTATCTCTAATTAGAGGCAATTTTCGTGTGAACTATACATCGTACGAAATAATTGTTCACCGTTTTGATGTTTTTGCGGTGCCATTAACGCGTCGCGGTTGCTGCGCGGGCGCAGCCGTGGTAATTTATCGGCCATTGCGGCCAAATGGGATTTAGTGATAAAGTATTACATTTATGACGTTTCAAATTAGATATTTTTTACTGTATATGTGCGGTTACTGTAATAAAATTTGATGTGGCTTTCCTATAAAGTTACAAAAGTGGTTATTTTTGTTGTGTTATTTTTGTTGGGATTCTTATAATTATTTTACTGGGACTTTCAGGACTATATACCTCAATTAGTCGAGGTTATAGATAGGACGGTTATAGATAGGGCGGTTATAGATAGAAGTTCTACTCGCTGTTGCTACTGGTGAGAGGTTTGAGTATGCACTTGGGTTGGCTACGTCGTTTCAGACCAAAACTCTACTTTTTTTAACACCAATAACTTACCATAGAAATAGCATAGTAGTAGTACTCTTTCAGATGAACTGTACAAACTAGCAACCGATTATTTATTTGCGACATTGATTTAAAGTTCTATCCTAAATTAAATGTGTTTTTACACAGCAAATGACTATGATTAGTCCACGCTTTACTATTAAGAATAACTGTGAATAACAAGTTGTGATTAAATTGTAAGTAAACAGCGGGTAGCTCTGAATTATATTCGTATGATGAAGTCGCATTTACAATATTAACTGTTAACAAGAAACTTCTATTAGACCTTTCATGGTCAAATTTAGGCCATAGATATAATGAATTATATCTTGGGACGACTCATATTCTGCCTTAGGATCTAGACGGTAAAATCAGCT
The DNA here is from genome assembly GCA_018245615.1 of Mimoniades ocyalus. NCBI lineage: Eukaryota > Metazoa > Arthropoda > Insecta > Lepidoptera > Hesperiidae > Mimoniades > Mimoniades ocyalus. The sequence continues at coordinate 287 of DWDV01001619.1, read as the reverse complement.
TTTCAAACCGAATATTTTAACACGGATAAGATTTCAAACAGTTAAATGATTTTATAAACAATTCTACAAATTCTCAAAACAAATATTCGTGCTTATACCACAAATATTTATCCCGATTAGGAATCGAACCCACTACCGCTGGCTCAGCAGTCCGGATCATTAACTAGATCACTGGATCAACAAATCAGTCTTGAAACTAATTTTATTTATTTGACAATGATATATCAGTAACCAGCAATATTTGAGCTTTCCATTTTTAATAACGACCATAACCTCAGGGATGTACG
>DWDV01001618.1:0-12864 GCA_018245615.1 Mimoniades ocyalus | reverse complement strand
ACCCAGAAACTTCTGCTCAACAGTCTTGCAATCTCTCGTTTAACGTGGCATACTTTTGATAAAAATGTGAAAAGGAACCGATTGAATGAATGAAATAATTTAATATACTTAACGCTTTATATTACATTCTTTTTTTGTATTATTCTTCGTTATGACACTTATGTATAGTACATGCCATGATTTACGATAGTTAAATTCCAGGAATATGGTGAAGTGTGTGGGCGAAAATTGTAAGAAAACCAATTTGTACATTCAAGAAGTCCGCAGAAATTCATCCGTGAAATAAAAACGAGATTGCCTAGCGGTTAACGTAACGTCGTAATCAAAATTTTAGTGCTTCCAAAAAATACATCACAATAAATCTTCAAATGTAGCTGTGGCTATTGGATGCTATTAACTTATCCGGCACATATTTTTGTACGGCAACTGGCTGTATGTTTCAGCTAATTTGTACCATGCTCATTTGGCGTAGTCGGAGATTATAGAAATAGCTAAATAGGCATTCACCCAAAGCGTTACTTGAAACTGTTCAATTTTGTAACAGTTCCGTCCTCAGGTCCATTGATGTGACACGTTTGTAAATGTTTATATAGCGTAGTTAATATCATTAATAACGTAACGTACCTTCACGACTGTAATCCCCGAAGAGGTAGGCAGAAGAGTGTAGTACACTCCCACGTTTCGCAAGTTATAGGTCTATTACCACACACCGGACACGTATCCAGATTCCGAGTCACTACTAGAAAATTTAAGTTAGAAAAATGTAGTAATGTCTGACCCGGGATTTGAACTAAGGTCCTCTCGAGCGGCAGTCACGCTTGTAACCAACACGACCAACGAGGCCGTCGATCAATAATTACGAGCACAAATATCTATGTACATATAAACATATTAAAGACGTCATATTCGTAGAATATACTTGGTGCAAAGGAACATAACACAATGCAGGAGCATAACACAATTCTATACATAGGTTGGTATAGACCAACCTAGTGTCGTTTTTACGAAGGCCGGAAAATGTTCTGAAGTTGTTATAGACCTTGTGGGAGAAGATAACGTTGTGAAGGACTTTACCTACTAAAATCCCGCACCGCACCGCACCACATGTAGGAATTCCTATAGGAACTTATACGTTACGCCTTATGTATACTAATGTTATAAAGAGGAATGATTTGATTGTTTGTTTGCATTGAATAGGCTCTGAAAGCACTGGACCGATTTGAAAAATTCTTTCACCATTAGAATCGTACATTATCTCTGATGGACATAGGCGAACAAAACATATATAAAATAAAGAAATAAAAATAATAAAACATATTTTAAAAAATCATATTTTTTTTTATTATGAACTCTTTCTTGGCAGTAACCCTCGACGCAAAAAGTAGCTTGTGTGTGTGGGTGTGTGTGTAATTTTTGAAAATTTTGTTAAATTCAAATACTCGTGCTGAGGCAGGGCGAGTCGCTCGTCGAGTTATACAATACATTGTTAAGATGTTTAATTCTAGGTCTGTACGTTGTTATACTCATCATTGGCCTGTTTAAGTACTCCGCTGGATATAGGCCTTCCCTAGGGGACTTTGGCCTAAACACCTAACGCTGGGCGGACGCGTGGCCGGTCAGGTGGATGTAAATCTCATCAGCAACAATATATAAACCACAATACCAACAATGTATAAATCTCAACGAGAACAATATATATCCTTTAATATTTGATTGGCTTTCCGTCCACAAGGGATCTCAGTTGTACGTAGCCTCTGTTGTCCCAGGAGAAACACTTTTTCACTCTTATTTCAAGAACTGTTCTTGACAAAAACAGGGAATTGAACGCGACAGGAAGTAAACATCCTTTTGACCCAAAGGGCGCCGATTTCCTTATTGGGTTAATTTCATCAATTTATTATGGGTAGCGGTAATAATTTTAAAAATTATCGGAAATTTTTCACCGCACAGCTCCGATATCCAGCATGAATATCATCATCATTAATTTTTTATTTGTCCACTGTAGGGCATGAATATACTGTTGAAACGAGAAGGGTTAAGGCCTTAGTCTGCTATGCTCGCCAAGAATATGAAATATGATGGAATAATGGAACGAGCACCTTTATCAAGTAATTCGCCTGTTACATGTGTCACTAGAGCAGTATGGTACAGTATGGAGGACCATGCCTCGTTGTGGGACATAATGGTTGTAAGAAATGAAATAAGATACGTTTGATGTTGACCGTATTAATATATGTATACATTTTAAAAAATCCGGGAAAGTATATAGGAAGAATTTAAACAGTAATCTAATTCGAAATTAATTCAATCCTTGCTTTGTTCTCCAGACAGTGAGACATATCGAAATACATTGCGTATGTAGATAATTGCATATTCAGAAAGAAAACATACGTTTTAAGCTTTTTTTACGTTTTACACAAATATACGTTTTTTGGATCTGATGGAAATCGAACCCACATCGTCCTGCAGCCGATAGGATCACGAACTACTAGAGCAATGGGTCAGTCGTAACAATTTTGTATCATTAACATAAGCGTCATAAGTGTATCCCTTTCGTTACTATAGATTTAGAAAAGATTACACTATGCGGATTTAGTAATACTCGTATGTTTCACTTCCATCAATAATATACAAAAAATATTATGGATAAGCTCAGATATTCCAGCGGAACTGACTCGCTGATTTAATGCCGCCATGAGCCAAATGAGCCACCAAATTAGCATTTTAATATCATACACTTGCTTTGTAAACGTGGCACAGCACATGTAACGTTTCATTTCTGAGAGAAATGAGAAGAAATATTTTTTCATTTAAGCTTAGAGGTTTGCATCGGTATATGGTCTAAGTTCCAGTATTTTTAGCAGATCCTCTTCAGTAAAAGTTTGTTCGAGGATTTTAAGAGTTTGTGTGAAAATACGAAACGCTACACGTACTGATTAGCTTTTAGATTAGTCCATACGGTTCATTTTATATTCTCCCACTTTTACCTTACTTTAAGTACCTATATACCTACTTAGATTACCTGCGTCAAAGCTAGATCCTTTTATATGTCCTTAGAAAGACCATTTTCCCACAATTATTTTAGACTTGGCTTATAATACACGTCTCTTTAACATGTATAACCCGTATCAGTGGAACAGCATATAAAGCATTAATATTAAAACTAAGGCAAAAAGTCAATATTAATAAGAAAAATCACGCATGTAATCCCCGAAGAGGTAGGCAGAGGAGTCTAGTACACTCCTGCGTTTCATCAGTTGCGTATAGGTCTCATTATGGAATAGGCGGTGAGCCTATTGCCATACATCAGGCACAATTAGAAAATCTAAATTAGAAAAATCCAGTAGTGGCCAACCCGAGATTTGAACCCAGGATCTCTCGCTTGATACTTGCGCTTACAACCGACACGACAAACGAGGCAGTCATTAAAAAAAAACGAATATGTTGTAGGTAGACCTATGTGTAAATATGGAATGTTCGAAAGTTTTTAACTATGTATTTAATTAGAACAAAGTATGTCGCGGGTAGTGGTCATTTAAATATAATGTTCTCCAAATAGGGATGCATAACAGAAGGGGAAGTTTTTGGCATATGTCCTATTCGGCCAGTTGCGTAAGGCACGTAAATCACTACAATTGTGTTAAGCTTGGGACGCCTGTGACTTAAATAACACTTTTGTGTTTTCTTTAATGCAGTCATTACAGGGAGGATGTCTTACATTACAAGTAAGTGCAATCAAATTCATATACACATTATGTTTACCAATTTGGTTTATAAAATTTGATTCTCCGAGTGCATATTAGAGAAGTTTTTATTTATTAATATTAATTATTCGGTCAGAAAAAGAATTTTGTAAACGTTTTAAAAATATGTTCATTTGAAATATATTATTAATGTATCCGTTATTCCAGCGCATATCAATAATATCAAAACAAAATCGTCAAGGCATGTTATATTTAATCGTCTCGTCATTTATCAATATGAACGGTCCGTAGTGGAACGAATTGAATGGATAAACGGAATTCTAGCAAATTAGCAATTATATGAGTAGCTACTAAATGGAATATCATATCAATCATAGAGTGATAAAAGCTTAATGGCCATGATACATTAAGACAAACTAAGAGGAAAATACTAACTAATATACATCGAATATCATTTTCATTCATTTTTCATGAACGCTCTTTTATGGTTTAGGTGCGTGAATGGGTAAATAAAACACATTGTTTTTTGTTTATTGTAATTTATGGAGCGATGCCAATTAGGGGAGGGGTATGTTCAGCAATGCATTTCCAAAGGCTGATGTTGATGATAATGATGGTGGTGGTGGTGATGATGATGGTGATGATGATGACGGTGGTGGTGATGATGATGATTATGATGATGATGATGATGATAATGATGATGATGGTGGTGGTGGTGGTGGTGGTGGTGGTGGTGGTGGTGGTGGTGGTGGTGGTGGTGGTGGTGGTGGTGGTGGTAATTCATCCCAAATATCATCTTACATCGTACAATATGGTAAATTTTGTCCTCAAGAATCTGTCTAAAACTAAAGCCATGTTTGATATTGCGGCAGTTGGTCTATGGTGTACAGAATACCACTAGCAAATTCTTTGCTTTTTTTTCAGAGCAAAGTTGTAACTGTTAACTTTCTAGAGCGTATTGCCATTAACGTTTGGCAGATGCAACGACCGTATTCAATTCAGCATCGATTCATTTTCTTCTTGGACATTGTTGTTCGATGTATTAGACATGATTTAATTATGTGATATCTTATCATGTAAATGAAGTTTATCATTATCATCACTATAATCATTACTATTTTGTTTTACATTTATTAGTCACGAAGTACATTTTCAGAATGAGAAGAGTTCTAACTGTAATCTACCACTTTTGTTGCTCTCTCGTACCATTGTGCGTGTTGATGTACATTCAAAGTATTATAACTCTTAGAAAACATTGTCGTAAACTCTAAGGCGTGCAGGTTTCCCTAAGATGTGTCCTTCACAGTTATAGCGCTGGACAGTAAATAAAAATTGCAATAAAAAATGATTTGTTTACATATTTTGATTCAGTGAATTTGGATATAATTTGGTTCTTAGAATCTAGCGTTATTAGACATGATGGACTAAACATAATGTGTACGAGTATTTTAAGTGAATCAGCGAATTTAGATATAATTTGGTTCTTAGAATCTAGCGATATTAGACATGATGGACTAAACGAAATTTAATTTCGACTTATTTGCAGGGATTGGAAGAAAATCGATTCGTTGAAGAGAACGTCCGTTTACAAGCAGATAAATTCGATTCTGCTTCTACGAATAATGAAGAATATCAATTCAACTGCTTATTCGTTATGGAGGTTAGTTTTCAGAAACCGGGTGGATTTTAATATTTATGTGCAAATAATCTAATTTAATTAATACAAGTAGTGAATTAATCTGAGTTTTCTTCTCAATTATCAACCCTACAAAATATCTTTCTATTCCCAATCGATTTTCTGTCCTGATGCTCGATTTGTTGGATGAAAACTGCCCATTAACATGAGCAGCAACTGAAATTTGTCTTATTCAACAGAATGACGTAAATCATGTATAAAATAAGTTTTTGTATTGAATTACTTAACACAGCGCCTGTAATCCCTGAAGAGGTGCGTAGAGGAACGTAGAACACTCCCAGTTTCAGCAGTTACGTTTACGTCCTATTATGGAATAGGTGATGAGCCTATTGCCATACACCGGGTATATATCCAGACTCCGATCCACTACTAGACTACTCCTCTTCCCCCCGGACCACCGCACGGTGTAGACGTGTTCTCAGTGTTATTCGCCTTTGAGTTATTAAGTAATTGCAAGTCAAAATTCCATTCATAATATTAGGGCAGCATAGTGTCAAGGAGTGTAAGTGAAATAAAAGATACTCGTCCTAGTCGGTGAAGTGATTATCTAGTCTTCGGCCTCATTCAGTTACATAGCACTATCCTTGTCCCGCGCCTTATATAACCCTGCCGGCTTACCTGTACGCAAGCTAAATAATATAGTGATACTCTTCACGCGTGTTGCTTCCTGCCTGCGCTCCCGCAGCCGTTATTACAAACTAATACATGAGTAAGAGAGATAAATCATCAACGCAAAACCGCTGACCTCTTCCCTATTAAATACTACGAGTGTGAACAGTGAGAAGTGTTATTGCATGCGCTGGCTATTGTTTATGCACCGTCTCTCTTCCACCAATATACTTACTATCTAATCTCTCTATCACTGTACCGCGGTAACCTATCCACGCTTATATCGTCCTGGTACTATGAATTCGTCATCGGATGAGAGACTGTTCGTCGAGGCAAATGACACACCGCGGCGACATTTTGTTACTCAACGGAATAAACAAAAGGAGGACTCCTTTACTAAACAATTTAGTGCCTTTAAAGAAGAAATAATGAAGTTTTTGACATCCTCGTTGAGTAAGCAGGAGGAAGAACTTCAAAAAATGAGTGCTACTTTAAAACAGATATCAGAAACTAACATAAATATTGAAGCCTCAATTACGTACCTCACCTCCCAAAATGAGGAATTTAAAAAGAAGATAAACTTATTGGAAAACCAGATACAGGGCTTCAAAAACAACATTGTTACACTGGAAGATAAAATTGAGGAGCTCGAAAGTAACAGTCGCAAAAATAATTTTGTAATCAAAAATGTACCGAAATTGAAGGATGAGACAAAAGAAGACCTCTTAAGTATAGTCGAGTGTTTGGGTCAGACTGTTAACTGTACAATTAAAACATCTGATATTGCAGATATTTATAGAATGCGTGGTAAATCTTCGGAACAGCGAAACTCCACCATTATTGTTGAAACCTGTTCCTCACTGCTAAAGACAGAAATTCTAAAAAAAAGTAAAATATTTAACATTAAAACTAAATCGAAACTATGTTGCAAACACTTGGGTTTTAAAACTCAAACTGAAAACCCAGTATTTCTGTCGGAATACTTGACTAAGAAGGGCTCGCGTCTCCACTTTTTAGCAAGGGATTTAATAAAATCAAACAAATATAAATACTGCTGGACCGCGTATGGTAAAGTTTATGTGAGACGAGATGACTCTTCCCCAATTGTTGTAGTTAGGAGTGAGGAGCAAGTGACGAAACTACTTAGCAGTAAATGACTATTATCTATCTATGTACTTGTACATGTGCTATCCTTAAATGGTAAAGTAACTATCATCATGACATCAATCAACAAATTGGTATTGTTTATGTTGTCTCGATTGTTATCAGATTGTTACATAAATTCCACTTTTATGCGATTGTATTTATACATACTGAGTGCATACACTCTTACCTCACAAAATTATGAGACATATTTTCTTTTTTCACATATTTTTTGTAACTTTAACATATTATATAAGAAATTAATTTATATGTTGAACAAACTACACTCCACACTGTACACTTTGCATTTACACAATACATTATTATGTGCCAAACAAATAGGATTACTAAGTATTCATAACTACAATAATCTTTTTTACTATTATATATATTATAAACTTTCTTCATACAATAAGCTATATATATTCTTACGCTACTCGAACAACTTAAATACTATTTATTTAGGTAATACCACAATTGCGTATATTCGGTACGCTTCATGTTATTTAACGACTACCATTTGCTTTATTACGCAAAATGGATAATAAATCCCTACAAAATTTAAAAGAGTTAGACGAATTAGAGTTAGCACGTACAGTTGAATGTGAAGTATGTAACCTTCATAAACATATCAAAATAAATAAGAATGATCTAACAATTATATCACAAAATATAAGAAGTATTTATCATAATTTTGATGACTTCCTATTATTGTTACCAAATTTAAATTTCTCTACTGACGTTATAATTTTAACTGAATGCAGACTCAATCCCGCCAAATTATTACCGCAACTTGCTAATTATTACTGCTATAACACAATGTATCAACTAAATCAAAATGATGGAGTCGTTGTCTTTGTAAAAAAATCTTTAAAACATAAGGTTCGCGAAGTAAGACTTTCACAAGCATCCTGCCTAGAACTTAATATTTTAAATTTCACTATCTTTTGTATGTATCGCTCACCATCTAACAGTAATATCGACGGCTTTATTTATTCACTTGGCAGACATTTACATACGTTAACCGAACAACAATGTATTATTATTGCGGGGGACATAAATATAAATATCGGGCCCACTAGTAAAAATATAGGTCATGACCATAATAATAGAAATAGCTACCTAGACCTTTTGGCTAATTATGGCATACATCCTGGACATACGTTAGCTACGCGGGAAAAAAACTGTTTAGACCACTTTATGTTGAAAATTAACAAGAATAAGACATCGGCTTTCATTGCAATCTTACAGACTTCTATTACTGATCATTTTACAATATTTCTATCACTGTCTAAAATTAAACGCAGTCAATATAATCACAATTTATTCAAAACAAAAACCATTGTTGACTATGAAAGATCCTTAAACTACTTGCAGCGCCAAAATCTAGATGATCTATTGTACTCTAAAGACCCCAATTTAATAACTGATAAACTTATACAAACGTTGAGTGACTCTTTAACAATGAATACACAAACAGTAAAAGTCCCAAATAGCCAACGCATTATTAAGCCTTGGATTACGCCAGGCATTCTGCGATGTATTAGAAATCGAAACAGATTGCAACTACTAACTACAAATGATCCATACAATGAAACAAATAAAATAACATACAAACGATATAGAAATCATTGCAACAATTTAATCAAAAAATTAAAACGAAATTATGAAAGAAATTTACTTGCGAAATCAATTAATAATAATAAGTTACTTTGGAAAAATATAAAAAAGATCACTTTTTCGGATACATCACAAGGCAACTATATGGAATTAATAAACCTTAAGTCGTCCCCATCTGAATCTATAAACTTCATTAATAACTATTTTGTTAATATAGGTCTGCAACTAGCTGAAAATATAAAATCTAACTTAGACTGTGAATTTAATAGTACACAATACCAACTGTCATCACAAATAAATTCATTCACTCTCTTGGACGCTGATGTAAATGAGGTTAACGCCATTCTAGTGAGCTTAAAATCAGATAGCGCTCCAGGGTGGGATAATATTACTACTAGGTACTTGAAGCTGGCAAGAGAGGTGGTGGTCCCAATTATTACATATCTTGTTAATGTCTGTTTCAAGCAAGGGGTTTTTCCAGACTTATTAAAAAGATCCATTATAAATCCCATACACAAGGGTGGTGACAGGGAGGATATCAATAATTACCGACCTATATCTGTATTGCCATCTATATCTAAAATTATTGAAAAATTATTGAACAATAGACTTACAAATTACTTTAAAAAATATAACATCTTATCCAACAATCAATATGGTTTCAGACAAGGCAAATCGACAGAGGATGCAGTTGGTTTTCTATCTTCGTCAATAGTAGATCAAGTAGATATAGGCAGAAAGTGTCTAACGGTGTTCCTCGATATTAAGAAAGCCTTCGACACAGTTTCGCTTCCCATCCTTGTACACAAGCTAGAAAAAACTGGAATAAGAGGACCACCGTTAGACATTTTCAAAGACTATCTTTCTAATAGAATGCAGAAAGTTAAGATAGAAAAGCACATCAGTGATGACATTGCTGTGACATATGGCGTACCGCAAGGTAGTGTCTTAGGGCCTACTTTATTCTTGTTATATATTAATGATCTCTGCAATCTCAAAATTCCGAATGCGCAGATAATATCCTATGCTGATGACACAGCTATCGTTTTTAGTGGGGAATCTTGGCACGAAGTTAAAGAACATACCGAAGCGGGATTGACTTTTGTAGCTAAATGGTTAAACAATAATTTACTTAGCTTAAACACGGAAAAAACTAAATACATCTGTTTCAGTATTTGCAATTATACGCAACCACCTCGCGGGTATGAAATCAGAATACACACATGTAACAAATCCAGTAATTGTAAATGTTCAATAATAGAAAAAGTCAAAGAATTAAAGTATTTAGGCATAGTGCTAGACCAGCGACTGTCCTGGCAACCGCATGTAGAAACCATAATAAATCGTGCCCGTAAACTGAATTGGATATTTAGAGTTCTTAGGCATGTTATTCCAAGGAATGTCACTGACAGCAATGTCCCTAATAAATTGTTAAACGATATATATGTAGCTTTGGTTCAATCAGTTTTGGTTTATTGCATTCCAATATGGGGTGGTGCTGCTAAGACAAAATTTATCCACTTAGAGCGTGTGCAGCGTTGTTTAATAAAAACTATGTACTTTAAAAGAAAAAGATTTTGTACCGAGAATCTTTATCAACTGAGTAATTTACTTTCTGTTAGAAAATTATTTGTACTACACTCAGTATTGAAGAAACACAAAGAAACACCATACAACAGTAATTATATAATGAAAAGAAATTTCAAAGCACGTAATGTTATAAAAACTCCAAATATAAAAACCGTTTTTGCAAAGACACAACTAAAAATAAGATCCTCTACATTATATAATACTGTTAATAATAAGTTAAATATATATTCTATGCCAATATACGAATGTAAAAAACGGGTTGCAAACTGGCTAAAATCACTTACATATGAGGATGTAGAATTATTGGTTCGAGTCAGTCAGAACTATTAACTATTTAACACACACCTAAATAAACACGCACACGCACGCGCATACATACACATACACACACACATACACGCACACACACACACGCGCGCGCATATACACACACACACACACACATACACATACACGCTCACACATATACACTTATAAAGTTTATTCTGTACTTATTAACTTAAGTTTACCAAATAAGTAAGATGGAAGAGCGGAGTCTCCTAACACAGGCAAGCAGTGCTTAAAAGGAGGCTCTTGACATTTACTTTTAAGATGAAAATTGGTAATATAAATTGGAAAATTGGTAAAAATTGGATAAAAAAAATATATCAAATGTTTTTACCTATCTCTAAAATTATTCTCATTTAACCAAAAATATCCTCTAAAGATTGCACAGGCAAGGCTAAGCTCTATTTCGAGCCTGAAATATTTCTTTTCACATGTATTTTCAAGATAAGCGTTCTTGGAAAAGAAGCAATTTGAGTATTTTGCGGCGAAAGCCTCTAAGGAATCACATATTCTTAATAGTTTACTTTTTTTATTTTCAATATCCTTTTCCAGTGCCATTGTCGTTCTTCTCGTAATAAGTAAGTTCGTTTCAGTGGTCTGCCTCACTGATGAAGTGCCTCAATTTGCAGACTGCAGGCGTCTTAGAGAATTACATCAAGAATTTTCAAGCGACCTGATTTTCAACCGATGATTTCCTTTGCTGCTATAGTACGTCATGTATAATCGTGAAAACGTACATTATTATACCATCATACCAGGTCCCATACGGGGCAGGCTGAAAGCATCGACTAACAAATATCTTTATCCTTTCAGACCTGATGCGCTTCGTCTGCATTTAAACAATACGTAAGGAACTTCATAATGTATCTTCTTAATATTCTTAATGTCGTGGACCTCATATCCATAGAGTACAGGCGAGATTTTTATATCCATAGTCTATCATTACCATCAAACAGTATCCCAAACAAAATCTGCTTACTCATATATTAGTTAGAATAAAAGAAAATAAAGGCCCAATGCAACAGCTGTTACTAAGGCAGACCAATAAATTTACCTACGCATTGGTTGTTCCCACCCAGTTATTAGATTATGTAATAACGTTAATAATGCCATATTAAAACGTATTAATGTATGTAATAAAAATAGAAGTTTCTTATAAACCAAATTATAAATCCATATTTGTTATAACAGTAATTAATAATTAAATTTTAATTGAACAAAACACTTGTATTAATTTTTTTTTTGGGTACAATTAGACGTCAGTTTCGTATTGTGTAACGTATTGCGACACGTATCAATTTAACGATTATTTATTGGCGTAATGTCTTTACATCAATTATAACCAATATTCACTTGGGTCGTGTTTTCTTGAATACGTAATAACATGAATATTAATGATATTTATGTTTGTGAATAAAACAATAAAAGTGTTGTAATTTTTCGCTGTTAGTAGATATTATAATCGTAGTACTAGCAGTAGTTAGAAGATACTGTTAATAGAGAGAAGTAGTTACAGTTTAAATCTGATTAGAATATTTATTCACGAATCAATTTTTTCTGTAAAAGTAATAGAATTTTATATAATTTCTTACTCAACAGATTAAGCAAGAAACACCTAAATGTATTCATTCTATTAAACTTGTTTGTGCATGTAAGAAATTACAGTTTTCAACAACTTGGTACAGCCCGTCTTCATTGGTGATTTGAATAATGTGCCTAATTTACTTGTACCTTTGTTTATATTGAATGAATTGTATTTTTTTGTAAAAAGAAGAAAATTTTATTGTACAGATTGTTTAACGCATACTTAACGGCAAGTTATACAGTGAAACTGTTTTTTGTAGGATAAATTACTGGTTCCTACATAGATTTTATTACTTCTTTTAATTTATTTCATATTTTAACATTAGTAATAGGTTTTTACAATCATTTAACATTACACGCCTTCCAGCTGAGAGCTACTTGCATTCCTAGACTTTAAAACGTTGTTGTATAGTCGACTATTTTTATTAATATTATCTTAATTAATATTCTAGTAGTGGTTCGAAGTCTGGATATGTGCCCGATGCATGGCAATAGGCTCACCACCTATTCCATGGTGGGACGTAAACGTAACCGGTGAAACGTGGGAGTGTTCTGCATTCCTCTGCCTACCTCTTCGGGGATTACAGGCGT
>DWDV01001617.1:0-12865 GCA_018245615.1 Mimoniades ocyalus | reverse complement strand
GAACATTGCGAGTCAATTAACTGATGAAGAACGAGAAGAGCGCACAAAAGCAGCCCGTGAAACGCCTGGATTAGAAGCGAGAAATCGTCCGGCTTGTCGCACATATCAACAGCGAGATAAACTTCCAAGTGAAATGCCTCAAGTGTTGATTTGAATTTAATAGTGTTTCTATACGATTGCATCATTGACTACAGCTCGCATCCTTTCCTTTGCATTGGTCCAATGGACGTTGACGCAAAGTGAAATTGCCATTGTTGGTTCCGCCACGGGAGCCATTGTATTCATTGCTCCGTGGCGCATCGCCAGAATCATGATATTTTCTAGCAAAAGTTCATAAAATGGTAACACGCATTCATTGACTGTTAGGCGGTACAAAGTTCGCCGGGTCAACTAGTAAGAAATAATTCTATTTGAATTATGTTTACGTAGGAATATTATTTTATTCTTGATTCAAAGATCAGGGAAAATTGTAATACACCTTCGACTCTGTTCATTATATAATTTTTCTTATCAGGTACGCCATCTTGGATTCTACATTGTATGATTCTTAGACTGAAATTATTCTCCTGAAAATTACTCGTATTGTGGAAAACCTCTTAAACCTTAGGACATTAAAGTTTATTCAATTTCTAAGCAGTTATTTCCTATGATACGAATAGAAAATGTACATAGAAAATGTGCACGCATGCCAGTTTGAAGTTCGCGTCCTTAACAGTACTTTCACATAATCCAATCCGACCACGATATCGTCACGGATTGAATAGTCAATTGTCAAAATGAAAAAAAAACATTACACAAATAATCAAAATTCATTTGTTGCTTACGAATTACTCGACACTAAGATTAAGTGGAGCGAATATGTTCTATGGGATTACCGTCGGGGGCAGATAATACGTGATGTTTAATGTACATCCTAGTACAAACTTGTAGTTCCGAGTTCTGAGATATTTGAGAAGGTAACCGAAAATATATTCATATATTTCACGTCTCCCATATCGGATTTGTTATTTTCCAACTATCTCAAGGGTTTTAGTAATGTGAGTAGCTCAAAAAGTAAATACTATTTTGTATGATATTGTAAAAAAAAAATCGTTATTATGCGTGTCTTTAGATCTACTTTAAATGTTAAAATCGGTAAATAAATTTATTATTTATCCATTTACTTAATAATTTGTATCTGTAGCTCACATTTTCATCGAAGCGGTTGCTGCTATTTTAAGGTGCGATATTTTTCAATTTCATATGTGTCATGGTAAGATTTGAATAAACCGTAGTAAATAATTCCTTAATTATATTGTCCTTTTAGAAACCCGTCAAATGTATATTATTATATGAAAAAAGGTTTCCATCAATCTGTACCGTAGATATCTGACCAAGCCAAATGTAATAACCAAAATGTTAAAAGTAAAAAAAAATAGAAAGGATTAAATAAAAGTCAACCAAATAAGATAGTGCGTAAGGTCTACATACTTGTTAATGTTCGAATAAATACACGTATAGTGTATAATGTACTTAATGCACAATTTTGAAAAGCGATCATCGCAAGGACACGTTCACCTCCGACTCACTTTTTTAAATTCCCAAACTATAACATTCCCGATACGTCATAAAAAACAAGCTTTGATCTTTTTAAACTGTAACATAATATAATGACCAATGTAGAAGATATGAAAAGTCAAGGTTATCGCCGGCTTTAGTTTGTCTACATTTATGGAAAATAGGCGTGACTATACGTATTGATGTATAATATAAAATGGTTGAATCAATTTAAGAATAAAATTTTGTATGTCTGCTTTGTATATACGATGTTGTATAACCGCGAGATAATGGAACCTGTAAGATATATAATGTTTATTGACTGGAAATTTTGCCTCTACTTCTATTTTAATTGATTAATGAGACCCATAAAAAGATTGAAGGTTGCATTAAATGTACGCTCGCGATAACCTCCGCTTCAATGAATGTACCGTGTTTACCCAATGGACGTATTTCTTAAAAAAATATTTAGTATTGTGTTACGTACCCATGCAACCCTGCGGTGCATTACGCAACAGTGTCATCGATGTGCATATATGACATTGTTGCGTAATGCACCGCAGGGTTGCATGG
Organism: Mimoniades ocyalus; assembly: GCA_018245615.1. Lineage (NCBI taxonomy): Eukaryota > Metazoa > Arthropoda > Insecta > Lepidoptera > Hesperiidae > Mimoniades > Mimoniades ocyalus. The sequence goes on along the minus strand of DWDV01001617.1, from coordinate 10,756 downwards.
GTACGTAACAATTGTAATAATTGTTGACGTCAACCCGTCAAAGACAATATCGCCTGGCCATATCCGCAGCAAAACAACATATTATCGGTCGTTGTGTACAGCTGTCCATTCAGTATGCCGGATATCTTTGTAATTCGGACAATGAAAAATAGGTTTAAAAATTTAAACTTTGGCATCTATTCGCCGGTGGATGTGAACGTTGCCTTTTAATTATATTCCAATCGAAAGATGGCGCAATGGGATAGTTAATCGTTTTGATTCTTATAAATTTAAGTCTATTTTGTTGTAAATAAATGATATTTTTCCAGAAAATAGAGTGTGACGAGAGCATGTGTGTTTTATTTTGGCTACCTTTTATTTTAATTACATTTTTGCATAAAAAGAGCATGAAACGGTAACAACAGTAAACATTAAAATGCTCGAACATGGAAGACGAAAACTGCGACAGTGGCGCCTTCATTTTTGGCTCCAACAAAACAAGATTCTTAGGCAAAAATACTTAAATATCTGACCACTGAACATAATCATAACTGTAGTGAAGCATAAATAATGATATTTTTAGTATTAAAATCCACTAACGATTTTGTTACGTTTTTCATTTCTTATTTTAAAAATTTTCATTGTTTTAATACGTTCGCCCATGGCGACTTTTTTTAAACAAACGATAATGTGCAACAAGTTAAATACGAGAATTCAAATCAATATCAAGATTATTACTAGGTTAACAAGTATTAAAAACCTACAATAATTTAAGTGTCCAAGTATCGACAAAATAAAAATGGGATTATTTTTATACTATAGGTATATACATACTGCTTTTCTTTTAAAACATGTATTGAATTTCGACTATGCTTATTTTGATAAGTCAAATAGAATAAGAAAAGAGACGTGATAATTTGTACACAGTTTGTAAGATAAGAAATAAAACGCAATTGTCATTAACAATCAGTTTATGTAGGGCGTGTCGGGCGGGCGCGTGCAGTTGTCTTGCTTGGTGAGCACGAGCCGGTCCGGGTCCAGGTTCAAGCTCTGCAGCGTGGCGTAGATGCGCGCCCTCACGGCCGCCTCCAGCTCCCGCTCGCGCCCCAAAACCCACATTCGATCTGAAAACCATTCATTTAACTTACTTACTCCGCAAGAACAACCTTGATCGTTGATAACGTTTAAAATAACTATGGAAAGGGTCACGTCAGGTCTGTAACGACAGGACAGGACAGGACAATGTAATGGAAATATCAATTTATTAGTTTCCCTGACCAGAATGCGCAATGCTCAGGTTGGTGCAGGACCAGATGATGGCGAAGTGCTCGTAATCAGTCAGCAAGATGTTGTAGTGTCCGGCGCCGGGCAGCAGCCGCCCGACGATGTACGGCATGCGATTGTTCAACTTGTATCGGAACGCCGACGAGCCGTTGTGACTCGGAATGCCGAGACCGTACGTGCTCGACGGATTTCCGGTCCTGAAAACATAGTCTTTATATTTCCCTTTACCCAATAGGGGAGACCTATGCCCTGCAGTGGACTTAGACATGATGAGGACGATATAATACTTAGCACCGTAAATTGGCATGATACTGGCTGACACTGCTGAGAGGTGAATGCAAACGCATGTCAGGTTTGTAGGGATAGAGATATTTTGCATTCCGTCATCTTTTCCAACCTCGTAACGTATTTGGACATTGCATGAAAGTACATCATGTAGATTGTCCTCTGAATTAGTCAGTCTAGTGACCCTGACTGCTGAACTGACATTAGGTTCAATTCCCACTTGGGATAAATATCTGTGTGACGATTGCGAGTAATTGTTCTTGCTAGGTGTACATTGTCGACGCAAGCGGGTATGTATTAGAAGTTTTTGTGCATTTCTATTTGTAAAAAAATGTGTGTAAGATTTCTATGTCGAGTCGATAACTGATCGTAAGTCATCTGTCATCGTGGTGACAGGATTAGTCGCAATGTCCATGGTGCGCCGGGCAGTATATGTTCGTACTAATCAGACAGTCGCCGCTCGGGGAAGCTCCTTTCATTCGCCCCTAGCACCATATACCTACCCTATTTCATGTGTGTGTGTATGTATGCGACTGCCTCGTTGGTCGTGTTGGTTGCAAGCGGGACTGCCAACCAAGAGGTCCTGGGTGCACTATTAGATTTTGATCTAACTTAGATTTTATAGTAGTGATCAGAGTATATGCGTCCAGTGTACGGAATAGGCTCACCACCTATTCCATGATAACACTTAAATGTACCTGGTGAAACGTGGGAGTGTATTACAGACCCCAGCCTACCTCTTCGAGGATTACAGTTGTGATGTTACTTCTGTATCGTGGTGATAGATATATGTGTTTTGTTATTAAGTAGGTAATTTATAGTCACGAATTTTTATACATACATATATGCACTACTGTTGTACTTTGAGATCAAAATGTTCAGAATTATACTTTGGGCTTACACTGGTCATCATGATCTACTAATTTTTGGACATAGGTCTCCCCTGATAACGTAAAATTATATTAAAAAATAATATAATAAGTATATAACATTAAATTAAACATTAAATTTTATTAACATTACATAATACTGAAAAAGTAATACTTTTAATAAGTAATATGCATATAAGTAATAACGTAAAATTATAAAGCAATCCTACTTATGTACGTGTTTGTCTCTTTTTAGTAGGTACCATTTATCGTTTCAAAGAGTTTCGAATCATAACGGTGTTAAAACAGTTTTCGCTTCGAAAGATCCGCCATCTTGTCCGTCACATTTGTTCCCTGTATGTTTCAAAGCTTTAAGCCTCTTACCATCTGTTTACAGTTTTGATGGCGATGATGAAGAAGTCGCGCTCATTCAGTGCCACCTCCAGCTCCGTACAGCTCGCCGTCATCTCCATCAGGTAAAATGAACGCTCCACCTCGTACCATGTCCCCGTCATCTGAAATGTTAAGTTTGTCCATCGCTTCGAATATTTCAAGTAGGTACTGAAGGATCGATGAAATCAAACTTTGCAACAGTTGCTAAATCGGACTCCGCAATGTATAATTTATTTCTATTGCAGAAAATATTTCGGAATAAATCAATTAATTATTATGCCATTGTATTATGAAATCTCCTAAAAAGTGTTTTAATTATTTATGATGAGTGTTATTACCTAAGTTTTAACTTAGAAATATTTATGTACAAAATAAATGTAATTTTTTGTACCAGAAAAATATATCAACTGAAATTAAAATTAATGGCTGTGTTGAAATTACCCAGAATTTTATTAAAAAAACAAATTTGAAATGTGCCACCAAAGTGTGCGCGGTTTAAGGCATCGATTTCGTTAATATAGCGCAACCCTAATAGCATTATTTTGGAAAATTATACGACTCACATGTACACAAAAACGTAAAATGACTGAGAGACCATTTCTACTTCGTTAATTACATAAATATGTATGCATATGTTTATTTATATTAGGTATGTATGGGTATGTACCCATATGAACCGTGACCTTTACCCACATGTGAACGGAAATAGAAGTCTAGAGGTGTGTTGGTCAATTGATAAACAGTAATACTTTGAATAATGAAATGTTTTCACATACCTACACGTTTGTATTAATCCTTGTGTTTTAAATAGGTACACGCTTCGAATTTCAAAAACAAAGATTTTATATACCCAACACCACCAGTCATTTCATGCGAAAATTTGCGTAAGACCCCATTAAACCCTTATTGATTTCATTATGTGTAAAACATTAGGTATACATACAATTAGGTAAATAAATACATTAATATTATATTATCATGCCAGTGCGTCTAAGAGTAGCCGTAGAGCATCGAGTGCGAGTGCTGCACGTCAGGGCTGTAAGGATAGTGATCCTTACAGCCCTGACGTGCAGCTTCTAAATTCAAGTTAAGATAAAAGTTGCATTTAAGTAGTAAATAAAAAGGTAAGTATAGGTTTATTAACTTTTGTTTTTGTACGCTTTTTGTTCATTATGTTGATGCCTTCTACATCGATAATCAGATGCAAATATTTAAGTCGACATCGTACGGTTGGGGTTAATAGCCGTTATTTAAATAACTTTGTTTTTACCAATAAAAAAAATTGTTTTATCAATAGAAATGAATTTTAGTACATAAATAGAAATTTTCGTGTTGGCCAAATTATTTACGAATATCCACTTAAATTAAATGCAGAGAAATAAAAGAAAGTTTTTCACTATTTTATAACTTTAAAAAAAAAAGACGATTTAGGTACTTACCTTTCTTATGTCAAAGTTGGGAAGCTGGGGGTAAATGGGACACCTACCCAAACCAGTGCTTATCACAGTTTTGTTGATCGTGCACGCAACAAAAAACACTAATAGGTACATGCTTGTAGCTCCCTGTACTCGGAAGTCCCCCATTTTATTGCAAAACATATAAACCTAGATTGTTTTAACTGAATTCGGTAAGCATTGATGGGACCTAGTTTAATACCGCGATTGTTTGAAAATATAGCGGCGCGCGGCGTCCCTCGAGCCAACACTCGAGCCTCAGACTGGCACCTCGCTTGTACTGTTCATATTATATATTTTATAGCACGCTAGACGCCACGGTGAGTGTCACAAATATAGCCGTGAGCACCTCGTTGTGATCGATTTTTTTTTATTTAATATACCTGTATAAAAAATTTTGACCATGGAAACAAATTTTGTGAAACCATATAAGTAGGTAGCTACCTATGTATTACAGTGACATAAAAGTTTATCTCTGAAATAGATTATTATACCTACATGAAATTTTTTAGTACATATAATGGCGAAATATATCTTAGTATCTAATACCCACAATATAAAATGTCAGCACTACGACGCTGTGACAACGACGACCTGCGACGGATTTTAAAGGTATGCGACCGTTAAAATCTCGTGTCGTATCCGTCTCGTCGGTTCTAAAGCAGTCCAAGTGGTGTGGTAAATAAATTATATATGTATGTATATAGAAATATATACAATTCCGCTGCTTAAGTGACGGTGCATTACTCGTCACCGTATTTTTCCAAAATCTGTCAGAAGATTTAAAAAAACGTAAAATATTGTATTGAGTAGATAAGGGGACAGGAAGGGCTTCAAGTTACCTTGCAGTAGTAGTAAAATCTGATAATGTGATACCTACAAACATGTACCCGTCATACGATATGTGGACTGCTCGATGCAGACTACCGACCTTCCGATTGTATCCTAGCATCTTAGTGGTCAGCCTCTAGAGCATCTTCTCTTCATCTTACCCAACGAACTTCTCCAGACGATGCCTATATGTGACGTTGCCTATGTGTGATTGTACTTAGTGCTACAGCGAAAACTGCGCTTCTTTCATGTCACAGTTGGTCAGACATTCCACGTTTGAACATTCCGCTCTGCGTGTTTCATGCTTAGAACACCTACCTTCGTTGGTAATCATGAGTTTAATGTACGACAACTGCAAGGGGTGCGTCAGAGAGTACATAATTAACTTCCATTTATAGCGATCTTTTCTTATTATGTCCTTCGTCGACATCAGCCTGTTACCGCCCAGTGCTGGACATAGGAATGTCCAATATCTGCTCCACTGAGTTCGATCGACTAACGCCTTATGCTAATCAAAGTAAAACAGTCACATTCCTACAACCCTATTCGTTGTCGATCACCTAACTCCATGAGCCGCTGTCTCCAGCAATGGCAATGAAGAAGCAATACCCCGAACTACTTCCAGTTGAGGAACTATTTCATTAATGGCTGAGCACCAAAACAGCTCAGGAAAGTACAAAGGGCAAATAAAAAACAGTGTATTCAGTGTTTAGCACTATATTTACATATCAATAACATTGCAATCATTTATTGCTTTGTTTATAACAAGCGTAACATCTTAGGTACACCGCGACGTTTCCACTTAACGCTATATTTACAAATATTAATTGTGCTCTTACGTAAATAAAAAAACTATTTAGCACTGAATGTCAAAATTATACTTAGGTACTAGAATATTCTATGTAACTACAACAGAGTAATATATGATGCATAGAATGTTCAGAGCCAGCTCCAAACTAAAACTAGGTCAACGATTAACGCCAAGAATCTTAAAGTAGATGCACCTGCCCTTTAAAGCACTTGGTGTACAGATTTACTAACAACAATAAGATATTAATAACATAATAACAATAATCCTATATTCTTAAAAAAGCTTTGCTTAAAGGTGTGCCGGACTCAGTAGTAAATTGAGTAGGATCAGTAGTCTCATTGACAATATAACAATATAATATTGTAAAGTAGTCTTGGGTAGTTCGCGAACGAACTAGGTCAAAAGAGCGCTCCTTTAGGTGAATTATGAGAACTAGTTCACCGACCGTTAGTTCTTTTTATATACCTTTTAGCGTCCATATTTCTTTTTGCTCGGCGACATATTTTTTTTGGTCGTTGAGATTCTCGGGAGACCTTTTTTTGATCGTCAAGATTGTCGAGTACCCCTTTTTTTGCTCGCCGAGATTCTCAGGAGACCTTTTTTTTACATTATTTCAAATAACGAACTAAGGAACTAAAAAAGCGAACTAGTTTCCATTAGATTTTGAACTAAATTGACCGCTCTCTTTAGTAACCGACTACGCCCAAGACTATTGTAAAGTTAGTATATGCAAGACCTGTGGCGCCATCTATTTTTGACTTACGGAAATTCGTCATAATACAGTGTTGCCAGAATTGTAATTCTAAATTATTATTACATTGTCACGCCAGGTACCTTCCGAAATAAACGGAAAGCACCAAGTGCTTCCTGGCGAGTTTATTCTACATTTTATAATTAAAATTAACTAGTGAAGTCGTCGTTATTATTTTCACCATTTAATATTTAAAGCGATGTCATTCTTTTCTACCGCGTGATAGCTTGTATGTAGCATTGCTTTCGCTTTGTCCGATTCTCTGCCGTCCAGCCATTCAGAGTAGAGTCTCTTCACCAGCTGGTTACCCGCCGGGCTGGCGAGGGGAAGGTCGTTGTACATATTGTGGAGTGTACTGACCAGGTCCCGACTGCTCTCGCCGAGGCCTGGCCTCACTTGAGCACCGCCGTTGAGACAACCTGAAACCAGTATCAACCATAATACCTGATCGTGTTTTCAGGGCTCTAACAATAGTGCCGTTTAGAAGTTAAAACATTAAATTGTGAAATATATCGAGTGTTGTATGAGGTGAGTGATTATTATTTTATTGCTACAAAATTTTACAGACAATTCCCAAAGACTCTGGAGGAGATGTGTACTTTTTTGAAAAGCGGTCGGCAGTCTATGCTTAGTAGGCTTATCTGGGCATGGTTCATCTTAGAATATACCTTTCCCTTCTGCTTTCTTTCTTTCTTTCCTGCTTTCCATCAGGCGGGTGTGAGGGATAAAAAAATGTACAGTAGGCAATAAAGCTACCAACCAGACGGACATGCCATCACTTCAACGTAGTAGTAGGGCGACTTGCCCCTCTTCAACTTCTGCACCAAGTTCTGTATATTGCGGAAGCCGTTGGCGATCGCGAACCTCAACACTTCCGTCCCGTCCTTCTCCAGAGTCACCTCACGGAAATCCGGGTTCCTGGAAACATATACCATATATCAATATATAAATACGATCATGCCAATGTGATAATATTGAATTAATAAGTGAAAGAGATGAGTCAACTGAATTGATTACTATTGGAAGTGGGGTCAAGCCGCATTCCGAAGTGCATTCGAAAGGGGTCATTCAATAATTACGTAAGGGTCCCGAAGACTGAGGGCGGGTTGGAAAAATCTCTATATACCCTATACATATACATGTAACATTTATACATATGACGAGTAGAAAATGATTTTTTATATAAAAAAATCTTTGATACATGAATTATTCATTTTGTAAGCATATAAATCAAGAAATTTTAATGTATATTTTGGAAATTTGCATCTGTGAGCTCCAACTGCCATAATTTTATAGTTTAAGTTGACGTTATCTATGTACGTTAATGAATATCAAGAGGGGTTGGCTGAGACTGTATAATATCAATATATCAAGTTGAACTATTGCTAAACAATTTCGAACCACTTAAATGGGTCGCGTTACGTAGGCGCTCCTGATTTATTGCGTCAGCAGCGCGTCGCCACGCCCCTGTACGACTTGACCTTTATTGTTTAGAGCCACGATCTTCTATAATCTATGTAGTATAGACATACAACTCGCACGAGTGGACCGGGCACCTCGCTATGGTGACGTAATAGAGCAGCATTGGTAGGCGGAGTTAGATGGCGGAAGGGGGAGCGCATTTCTCGCAAGTGCCAAATTGATGGCAAATTGGTTTCTGGCAATCGTTGGCAATAGGCATAGCGACGCTTGTTGGGATCGCCAATGCCTTTCGGTTATCTCCAGTCTTCCACTGAACGTTTCGTATTTTGACCTCGACGCTTACCTGTATGCGGGTCTTATGGGCGTGGCTACTGTCTAACACGAACGAGAGAACTCAAGTATTTCTGTTCGCAACTAGAAGGGAAATCCTTATGTCGCAAACGTAAGCTTTACAACAGTTTGCAAGACACAGTTGTTTGAGTCGTTAGCCGCCGCTGACCCTATGTTATACATGAGTATTTTATATGACCTATATGCATATAGTACTATCATTTATACAATAATTTATAATACAATCATTTGTTGACTTTGAACTCCATCGAGTTCCATCTACAATATTCGATGACAATTCGTTTTTACTAAAATGTTCGTCAGTAATACGCAATTAGTAGATTCGTGAAAAAATAAATGGAGTCGAAGCTGTCTGGTGTCGAGATCACGGCATATGTGCAAATATAAGAGATTTGAAAATTGTAACGTTTGATACATATATTTATAACGTTATAGAAGTCTAATTATCAGAAACTGTTCTCATTCACTTAAATAAGTGATTTCATTGGCTTGTTTCAGAATGTGTTCTTTAAAACTAACCTAGTTGTGTTTTACTGTAAATGTAGGTACCTCAAACTTTTATAACTGAGTTGTGCGTCCATCTCCCCGAACAGGTGTTCGGCGGCGAACAGGAACACGTGGTCGGCGTAGCCCCCGGAGCCCGAGCCGACGTGGCGCCTCACGGCAGCAGCGCCCACCTCGCTCCACGGCCAGTCCAGCTCCTCGCATGCGATGTCGCCCAGTAACTTGTTGCTTGTTTCCAGCATTTGTTCCAGCTCGACTTTGAATGGAAAATAACAATTGGAGAAATGCCTAATACAGTAAATTTCTTGGGGAACATCTCTACTGCCATTTGATAACTCCGTATTTCTCCAAAGGATTGAGAGATTATTGTGACGTAAAAAGAATTTTATGCAAGTAATCAAAACTAGATTGAGAAAAAATGGGTTCCATACTTATTGTGTAATGATACAATTAGACTAAAAAAACAAAAATTATTGTTTTAATACATGCATACATAACATTACATACATAGATAACATGTTCCAATGTATACTTTAATTTTTTTAATGTATTTTTCCCATAATGTAATTTTGAATAACAAATTGGGATCAAATCACTTATCATGTTCCCAAAAATCTAAATTTCTATATAATTCATAAAATATCCAAGTGAACTTACTGGCAGTTATAACACAGTCCACATCATGACAACTGATAATGTCACTGTAGAAATCTTCTCTTGAGGCCTCTAGCTTCTTGTCGTAGCACGGCATGACTGTAACGTGGTACACCTCTCCGGGGGTTACCTCCCTCTTGCCGGCCAGGCGCTGCTTCACCAACGAGCCCATTATCTGCTGTGGTGACTTGGTGCTGGATATGTATGGGAGTATAAAACTACCATGCGTTTTCTCTGCATAGCACACCCATCCTGGTAAATTGTAATAATATTGAAAAAGAATTAATCTCTTTATAATAATAATAGTCAATCACAATAATTGATTATTATTATTATTATAAAGAGATTAATTTTTTTTATCTCTTTATAGCCATTCAACATAGGTCAGTGTTATCTGTGGACTACAATAAAAGATAAAAAATATGTTATCACAAGCCCTGATAAAAGATACATAAAATAGGATAAAATACTTTGCAGATCATAAATATATTCACTGAATATTTATTCTAGTTTATATAAACAACATCCCCATTGTTTCACATAAAAATCATCAGGACACCAATATAATAAGAATTGTGGCAATTCATAGTCAAAAAACCATTTAGGCTACATTGGTCATTAAGGTAAGTATTTTTGGTTTCGGGATCACCCATCATGTGATCATGAGACTACTATTATTCAAAATGAATATCTGAAATTAATAAGCCATACTTTTATAGCACTAGGAATGTTAACTATTAATTTTGGCATCCAAGTGTGCCTTCTACTCACCTGGACACGAGCTGGCAAGCATTGGCAAGTGTTTTCCATTAGGATCATGTTGGTGGTTACGATATCGTTGTATGAATTCTTGCTGCGCTTCTAGCAGAGACAAATCTTCCGCCACTGTCATATCCAGCACCAAGTCAGCACCGAGGCTCCTAAAGTAACCTGCAAGTAGAGTTTAGCAAATTTTTAAGACATTGCAGCTTGATACCAACACATCTTTAAGAGATTTATAATAAGATAGAATACCAGCATCAATCAGACATTGTTTATATTTATATGGCAAACACATGTAATTAGTATGGAAATTGTTGAATCTGTGCAATCTGCCTCGTTGGTCGTGTTGGTTGCAAGTGCGACTGCCGATCGGGAGGTCCCGGGTTCGATTCCCGGGTCGAACACT
>DWDV01001616.1:0-12870 GCA_018245615.1 Mimoniades ocyalus | reverse complement strand
TAAACGTAACCGGTGAAACGTGGGAGTGTTCTGCATTCCTCTGCCTACCTCTTCGAGGATTACAGGCGTGAAGTTACTTTAATTATACCCAGTCATATTATTTTTTATAGACGCTTTTTTTAATGAAATATGTTTATTGTTGTGTTTTATGCTATGTATTTCAACTGCACGCGATCATCAGCATCAATCTGTGTCAGTCTTAGTAGTTCTCCCCTAAAGGGTTTTGCCCATAATTCCCATCGCTGGACATGCGGGTTGGGCATCACAGAGTACAGCTTCTCTGCTGCCCATGCCCAGGGCATTAGGCGAAAATGACTTTACAAATTGCACAGTTCAGTTGTGTTATATTTTAAACGTAGTTCTCTTTTATTGTCTTACAACGATGACAAACATTATTTCCGAATTACACACAAGGTAAACCAATTTTGTGAAATTCATTTGGTTACGTAGAACCGTCGTTCACTATATAAAGTGTGAATGAATATTAAAAACTGTAGTTTAATATCATCAAAAATTTGCCAATGTATAGCTCAGCTTTAGCTCATTTAGCTCCTGACATTGAACCTATTCAGCTCGTCGTCAGTGTGACGTGATACAGCTACTGCGCTAACCGCACACTGGGCGGACAGACACCTACTCGACAAGCCTCACCGGCTAATCGAATTGCGTAACCATGTTTTATTGAGGTCCTTTATTAAGAATGCATTAATATTAAATGTTCAGGGGATGAACGAAAAGTTGATTTGTGCGAGTATGAACAAACATGCAAAACCATAAAAACAACATAAAATTAAAATTTTGAGAATATCAGGAATACGTAATGTGATGTGATGATTTGATTAGCAAATTAGTGGTATTTTTCACGGGATAAATAACTTTTGAGAACCCTGTTGTTAGTAAGTGCATATTATTAATACATATCATCTTTCCTGAAATTAATTTATATGCCGTGTAAGAGGACTGCTTTATGTAAATTTCAAATCTGTGAGTTAACATTTAATAAGTTTATTGTACATTAATTTGTGACAAAATAATTAAATAACAAAATCAAATATTAGTTTAACTGACATAATTAAAAATACCATTATTACAAATTTGAATTCTCATGTACGACACGGTACGACGGGCAATTCAGTTGATATAAATGTCAGCACAGAATCAAAAATGGTCAGTTTTTCTTTCAGTGGCCTTCCACGTTTAAGAGGGTATGTTAATAAATGTTGTTTGATAACATTGATCTAACCTTCGTAATGCGATTTAATACTTTAGTGTATTGGATGAGCTGTATAGAAATATGGACTGGAGCAGCGTGGTGCATTATTCCATCGGTCTTCCGCAGCAATGGCTCTTCTCTCTTCATACCGACATTATCAACAGAGCGATATAAGTTCTGTGCACTGCTGGGCTAATTGTGCTGTGTACTAAACATTACTACTCAGTGTTTTTTCTGCATAACCATGAGTTGATATGCCATTTGGTAACCTCCAAAGATTTTTGTATTGCAATTGATTTATCATTTAAACGGATATCTCAACTATCAACTTACCGCTTCAATATCAATTAGATTATTATAATTTGCCAACGTCATTAACAACAGTCTACAGTTTAAACATGTGAGATACACGAAGACGTTTTATTACCTATTATGCTCTATAAACTGTCTTCTAAAACATGTTAAACGTAAGGTAACTTCACAAATCACGTATTCAAAGTGAATATGTGTATTTTCAAGCGCAAAAAGGAGATGAAAAAACATTTAATCAAGCATAATAATTCGTGAGAAGACTTCACAGAGCAGAACACTACGCATACAGAATAAGGAAAGTGAATGGAAAAATATCCACAATAGCGGCATGTGTTCTGTGATATGACATCGCGTGATAAGCTTTGATGTGTTAATGCCCCTTTCCCAAGGAAACAATAACGGAATTTTGCCTTCACCCTTATTTATTTAGAGGAAACGCAATTCATGTTTTTACGAACCCGCTTTCACTGATTTGAACGCGCTACTGTTGGACCCTTTCATCTTCGTTTATGTAGTCGTTTTTTTAACCCGAAAAGTGATAAATAAACGCTGATCCCAATGGACATTTGCAAACAACCTCGAATACGCCTGTATGAATGGCACTAGTATTAATTACACTTATTAAGATTATTTGTAAATGTGAGAAGATTTTACAAAAAGTATCAATTGAAAATGGAACTGTTGGCATATAATTGTTCTAATAAGACTCAAGTTAATATAAGTGAAACTTGGAGTACTTCATAGTATGTCACAGACGCGTCGCTATGCCCGAGGGCTGAGATGGTCACTTCGAATACACTGGTGAACACAGCAACTGTACACTTCCGACACGAATACAGTATCAGTTGCTTCATAGTACAAATAAATGTAGCTATGATACCGCCCGGGGCGATTGTGAGCTAGCATTCCGCTTCCGACACTACGCAGGAGTCGTCTCGAATCGGCAACTTTTCTATAGCGCTGTTGACATATCAAACTACAAGGCTGATTTTACTTTCCCTGAACATGCAGCCTCTTTATACATTTTCTATATTATATACTGCCCTTTTGGTCTAGCGCTTGGTGGTTTTGTCTGTTAGATCGGAGGTCGTGAGTTGGTCACTGAGAATAAATAAATGTTTCGTGTGAACGTGAGTGTATTTATATTCTTTTATTATAAGTCAAGTTCTGCCTAATTTTGGATGATATGAGGATGTGTGAGCTGTCTCAAGATGACATTAATTATAATTGTCTCTTTATTATTTTTCACGTATCTTATTACTACGAGTACATATAATATCGCACTTGAATTTGTATTATTTTCCATTCTATAGTTCGTCCCACTTTTTTGTCCCGTTTTTGTGTTATTTGAAACAACATTTGCTGCCACGGCGAAGGGGAAAATGTTGAGAAAACTTGCGTTATATTTCGACATATTATTTGGTAAGGAGAATAGAGTTAGCCCGCGCCTGTCTGGCGAGGTACACTATGGTACGTACTATGCCTTTAAGCCTTTTCACTCTGAGAGAATATCCGTGACTAACACTCACGCGGTGAACGGATTGATGAAACAAAAGAGATTGAAAATTTAAAACACCCTTGTAAACAATTTTATAGTAAAGCTATGTATACTGTTTGTAAAATATTTCTCAGTTTCTTACAAAATCGAAATTAGAACTAATTCTATTAACAATATTTTTTATAATAATCAATGTTACAGCTATAATTCTGCACGAAAATTGTTACAAGGATTCTCGGCGCAGAATCAACAAGCGGCTTATTAAGATAATAATCTTACGCGAAATTACTCGATAATTAAAGAAAACTCAAACATGTGGGTTGAGATCAGATTAAGATTGTTTGAAAATCACGAAGATCGCTCAAAACTTATTACAATGAAAATAAAACGTTTCAAATTCAAAACGGAAATTAGATACTCGTAAGTGCTTCAGTTGTATTCTAATATGAAAATCATGATAAAGGTACAGACACAAAAAGCGTTACATCTTAGTTCTAAAGGATAGCAGTTAAGTTTTTACTAATGTCAAGTAGACTGATGTTGCAGTGGTCTATATATTATTGTCATAACAAAAAGATAGACAAACGATGATTTAAGAGCCGATGAGTTTCTCCGTTTCATATTATTACGGATTTTTAAAAACAGTATTATGGCTATAATTTAGGAGGATTACCTTATGCAATTACTGAAATGATTACATAAGAGGAATTAAGAATGTTATACAATATTACAAAATGTAATAACTTATTAATTATATTTAATCTGACAGCTGTCGTAGCTTTACAAGAAAAAGGTCTTGCACTAAAAATAGCGATAGACAGTTTAATAAATAATTACATTTTTTAAACAATAATGAGGCCGTCTAAAACGTATAATAACTGTTATAATTCCATAGGCACATGGAGCAACAGTAACGAGGTAAGTGAGCGCGGTTAGAACAGAAGCACTTAACGCCCGCTTCACCCCACAGTTCCATGAAAATGCTCCAGTTTAAGCTCCGTTACCAATTGAATGCCCGATATTGAGAGCGATCGAGTTAGTTCACAAACACAATGCGATGGTGAATAAACAAAAGCTAGCATATGAAATTGCCAAACGCAGGAAACAATTTTTTAAATTAAGAAAGCACCAAACGAACAGCTATGAATATTAACGAACCTCGAAATTCGAACCTCAAAATGTACAAGTACATTAGCAATAGGATTCAAAGTAACAATTATTTTCATTTGTATTATTATCATTTGAATTTAATAAGCTCAAAAAGATATGATAATAACAGAGTCTGAAAGGATGGAGATATTTGGCACTCGATGCCCTCTGTCTACAGTAAGAGACCGGGCGGAATATATGTGTGTATATATGTAATAACAGACTTAAAAATAGCACATATAATGTACCAAATAGCACCAATCTTCATCATCATCATCTTGTCTAAGTCCACTGATGGACATAGGCTTCCCCTGAAGCGTTATTGCACATAATCCCCATGCTAGAAATGCGGGCCCAGGTTAGCAGAAAACCGTTTCTCATATCGTCAACGCTGCTACCCGTAGGCGGCCAGGGCATTTAGCCGTGTCTAGCCCGGCTGCGCCATATCGCGATCTGCCACTTGAGCTGCTGATGTAAATGTTAACGAATACATATGTACATTATGTATATTTTGGTCATCGTTCCATTCATCGTTATGATCACGAATACTTCATCGTTCAATTGTTTATTTATTATGAATACGATATACGATGGCCGGGCTTAATTCTTGGTAATTCTCTACCAGTGAATCTTTGTGATTGGTGGAGAGAACAAAAAACAAATGTAAAAGAAAAATTATTAACAAATATAAAAATACTGTGTCTGTCATTAACAAATATATGTAATAATACTGTGTCCATCATTAACAAATATAATAATACTGTGTCCATCATTAACAAATATAATAATACTGTGTCCATCATTAACAAATATAATAATAGTGTGTCCCTCATTAATGTTCTGCATTCCTCTGCCTACCTCTTCGGGGATTACAGGCGTGAAGTTACGTTTAATAATACTGTGTCCAGTTTTTAAGCCCTCAATAAAAGTAATTTGCAGAAACGTTATAAAATACCAATGTGAGTTTCAATACGGATGACGGTTGGAAATTACGAGTAGTCTCGAATATTTTCTGATATGAATCTGCGGAGGTGAACGAGAGCTAAGTGGTTCCTCGCTTGCCGCTGTAACTTGCCTCGTTACTGTTTGTATTGCTCGTATGGAGTTTCAGACAACTTTCATTTGATTTCCAATCTTCTTAATCGTTTCGTAATTGTGTGATCCATTCTTGTTAACTTTCGGGGCTGTAACTTTTCTTAATACTCCATGTTATAATACTACTATCTTTTATTACCAAACTCTGTACATTCTCTTTCTTATTGCTTTTCTCTCACGCGTGTTACGCTACGTCCTTTGCTAAAAAAAAACAAGACGAAATAACGCCAACATTTTCATGATGTATTCCTTCTTAGTTGTCAAATAGATCTACAAGTCTAGATTTTTCTTTTATTACTCAGTGTATTTCATTCAAGTGAAATACATAGTTGCATACTTACAATGACCCACATCATCATATTCTTTGTGTAATGTTATTGTATTAGTAGTTTACAGCATTATTATAAAGTTAATTTCACGTCACATACATATATTAATATCATATAAACTTACTATATGGCTTGTAATATGTGTTGAAAGCTGCACGCCGAAATTATATGGGTAGAGAAACTTATTCGTGTCCTACGCTTTCATACTCGTGAGTTATTATTCACACAACATTACTGGACTGTTTCTTCAGGCGAGATTTATATACATGTTTCGGTATAAGATAAAGTTATGTGAAAATGAATTGATGTTACTATGTATATCTGCGATACTTCTATTACTTTAACTGAATGTTATTATTATACAAACGTTGCTTCAAGGTGAGCAACATGACAAGCTTTTTGAAATATATGCGTAATTTGCGAGTGTTATATCAAACGATTAAAGTCAAGTGATACTCGTATAATTTTAATTCGCTTCATTATTGTAAATTGTCAAATACCTACCTCACTAGTAAGATTTTTCTCTTAGCGTGATATTATAAATAAGTACACATTTTTCTGTAAGTAATGTTGCAGGGTGTACTAAAACTATTTGTAGCATTAAAAAAATAAAAATAAAAATCTATTGAAGTATATATTTTTATTTATATGTAGTTTATCAGTCATCTGGTTACCATACCACTAGCTTTCTTGACGCTTACTTTGGGATCAGATGGCCGTGTGTGGAGATGTCCCGAGATATTATTATTATATTATTATTATTAATTTAAAACAGATCTCCCGACCAAACATGTTCGTGCGTTTAATTTTCAATGCGTAAATGGTAGAATTCAAGGTTTGGACCCAAGGGCACGATCACTCTATTTATTTCATCTATCACTCAGCACATTTTCCATTGTTCTATTCCAGTTGAAAAATGGCCGCTATACACGCCAGCATACTAGGTGCTTTATTCGGATATACCTTCTGACAATGCTGTTTAAACATTAAAGTTTTACCAGTGTTTGTTCTATCCTATTTCAGAATATTTTCAACTGTTTATAAGTTGCCGTTATAGCAGCAGTTGGATCACTTGCTATATTCCTAAAGAAATGTAAGGATGTTTTTCTATTCCTATTTACATGTTGAAGAACTCTGTGGAAAGTGATTTCATTAAACACTATTTATAAAATCACCTCATAAAACGTATAAATCACGCAAAACAATTTAAGTTGAGAAGTCTATGAGTAAACAAGTGATCTCATATTCCGGTACTCAGATCTTAGAGGACCCAATGACCGTTAAACAGCCTTAAAGTTTATCAGACGCCACGGGATCAATTCTTCCATTCAATTTGACGGAGATATTTCGCGCTCATTTTCTTTAAAGTCCAACAATGAAAGGTGGGAAATTGTATCTACATTTCATACCACAGTGGCGAATTATTTTTCATCATTTAGTTAATGAAATTAACATATTACACAAATTACAGGTTCATAGCTAATAACAGTGAAAAATATTTCATATTGTTGCAATTATCATGAAATGTTTTTCGTACAATTTTTTTTTATATAATAGTATAAAGTATGACTGATATTGAAGCTGTAAAAATCTAAGTAGTTAATACATTGTAAATTCTGTAATTGTATAAAATAAATTTTGTACCTAATATGAAGCTATGGAGAAACTGTATTTTCGGTCCAAATGACGTGGAGCGATCGTGACTGTAATGTTTAGAAAGTAACTTCATACTTTGTTTTGGAAATACATTATTATTAGCAGCTCCGATCCTACATGGTTGCGGATTTTGTGGTTACAACACCAGAAAGCCGAGTAAAGGAATATAGTTTTTAGAAGCCGACTAACTCAGTTCATTCATATATTTGTCACGAACTAGTTATTACCTGCAGCTTCACTCGTGCTTAGTTAGAAGTAAGGAACTCTTCAGCCGTGGCAACTAACTTCATACAATGAACGAATAAATGAGCAGACAAATGTTGCAATTTAGATACTGTATTTTTAGGGTATGTGCTACATAAGCAAGTAATAATTATTGTTTTTGAAAAATGTCAAATATGTATAAATTCTTTCTTCCTTTTATTTAACCATATTATGTATAGGGCATATTTATAAAAACGTCGTAAAGAATCCTAAAGTATCAGAAATCAAGTAATCGTATAAGTCATCCCGACGGACAAATCGCCCATCTTACGCCTTCATTCGCGCGAAAAAAATATTCATATGCCCATTATGTCTGATACATTACTTCTCGTCAAAGTATCTTACGGAGATCAAAGTGCAAAAACACAAGTCATCCGGAAAAGCTTCCGACAAAGATTCCTTTTCACATCGCCCGCTGTTAATTTAACTTTGGAGTAGCGTTAGAGTAACTCACTATTCGTTTCATCATATTTATCCACAATAAGCTGATGTAGGTACGATAAACGACAAAATCTCTCTACGTCTAGTTTTATGTATCATATGCGGTCCCAAATAAATTATCTATAAACGATTTATGAAACAAAAGTAGGAAACAATTACCTGTATCTGAATTATGATGTAATACAACAGCGCCTAAAATTAGGAGTAAATTTTAAACTGCAACCCCATTCTTAAACAGAACTTAAAATTTGCTTGAAACCAGCCCATTAACCGATCATTGCGACCTCTAATGGATCATTTATTTCCAGGCCTCTTAGCATCTAGTCCATCGAGTCATTGGGTGAGGGATAGGTGCCGAATATTATAAATCGTTGGAATTTAATTTGATTATCTATCTATATTTAATTAAGTTAATTGGATCCACACCATTGTAGGTACTGGCTATATTTACACAATATCATCATCTTCATTATCACACTCTTGCAATCCACTGCTGTACATAGGCTCTTTCGAATAGCACGCTTCTATAAGTATCAATGACATAAGCAAAAATATAAAATATCTAAATATGTTCATAGTATGATAAGTGGACCTTGCTTTGCTTGCTAATCTCTCTACTTCTCGTTTAGGTAAAACCAATGAAGAAGTCTTTTTGCATAGTGATTTCATAATCGCACTTATTTGTTTTATGGCACATGACTCATGTAAAATAAAATTGGATTTATGAGACACTTTGATAAATAAATACATAATAATTACAATTAGAAATTTTAAAAATATTTCGTAAAATATTTAAGAAATTTTTAAAATATCTCAATTGTACTAACCTAAAAATGAATTCTATAAATTTTAACAACGTGACTTTTTTAAAAGTAATTTCAATGTACTTGTACCTCTTATTGTACTTTTATTAGTACCTCTGTAGTTTCATTTCTTATTATAAGGAATAAAAAGAAACCGTTTTAACAACTTAGCGGATCTCATTTTCCTACAAGTACAGACTCCGCGAAAATTGCATTCGGAATTTAAAAAAGAGCGCCGCAATTTGAATTTCTTATTCGGGTGTCAGTCGGTGCTCCGCGGTGCTACACTGAGCACGTTTTAATGAAGTGCATTTAGCAGATGGCGTCTTTTACGACGAATTTAAAACACTCCTCTGCTCCTTCATTAAGAGTTTTTGTGACTTGAGCTTTTATTTCTGTTCCTTGCCAGCTTATCTTGCAGATAAAGACGCTTCATTATCCTTTCTTTGCCCTTATTATTATTGATGTCATTCGTCATAGTGTTAATTAAGAAGCTCTTGTCCGGATCATTCGGATCGGACACCTCTTTGATGGATGCTCTGACTCTCTATTATTTGTCTTTTGTAAATTTAGTGAGCACGATGAATAATTTCTATTAAATATATACGAAAATAGAAAGAGAATTGTGAGCACGATGTATAATTTCTATTAAATTTATACGAAAATAGAAAGAGAATATTAATCTTTTTAATAATTACCGAATGATATATATATGTAGCTCTTTCGTGAACGAATAATAGATATCTTTTTTCAATTTGTTTTTAGCTTAGGTTTTGATAAAATTAATGTCGAGAAGTCTATAAATTTTTTGAAACTCAAATTGTAAATGAATGTAATATTCCTAAGCGCTTATATTATATGAATGGGAAAACTTGAGTTCGAATTTTCTAATAAATAAAAATCTACACGGAATGAATTGTCAAGTAAAGAAAAAAACAAAAGATCTATTGACACAAAAAAGAAAATGAAAGTGTTTTTAAACAAATCAAACACGGGCACAGAAACAGAGACACTGGAAACAAAAGAGATGACAAAGGTTCGTTCAAATCGAAAGATTGAAGTAAAAGTAAAAACACATTTGAAACTGAAGCACTCGGTTTTCCTATTCAAAGGCAGATAATATCAATAGGAAAGTCATAAAATTTGAATAGAGTTTTTAAAGTGTAATAAAGCCTTCGAACGTTTTAGGATTGTTTATATTAGTACCACAGAAAAAATACTTCCAAATAGAGGTTTACGACGGCCGACGTAGATGTTATTACATGAGTGAATGCTTTATGGGTCCGCAATTTTACGGCATTAGATGTTACAAAATATACCTATAATAAATTACAATTCCTAATGTAATAACAGATAACAATTGTAAACACATTTCAAATTCGAACCCCAAAGGACAGTATCATCAATCATCATGAAAGGAAATTAGATAAGTCTGGCGTTAATGTTATTTTCTTTATGCAAACTCTCTGAGAAATGATTTGAGCTATTTGTAAATTATTCCTTGGAAGTGCCAAAAAATTCAGGTCATCATTATTCATTACATGAACCGTACTGCATCTGCTTCTTAATTAATCTGTTGTCTTTTGCCAATGGCAATCTATCTGAAATGGTTACAACAGCAGGACCCTTAACATGGGATTTTATTGAATACCAGAATCTAGTAAGAAAGTCGGAATAATGAAAGTAAATATACTCGTAGTTAGTACATTTGACATTTGACGGATCAAAAAGTATGTTTACCCTTGAATGATTACCTTATATTAGAGCCATACTTATTTGCTGCTTCAAAGGTTTTTCTTTAATTTAATAGTCGTTCTAGCCTAACGTCAGAAAAACCATTGAACAAAAAACACCAATGTAACTGTCATAAAACTTTCAAATTCCACTTCGTGGATTGTATGATGTCTTTAGATTTAATATCTATTCACTATTCAAATCCCGGGTCTGGCACTATTGGATTTTTCTAACTTAGATTTTCTAGTAGTGAACCGGGGTCTGGAATGTGCCCGGTGTATGGCAATAGGCATACCACCTATTCCATAGTGGAACGTAAACGTACTCGTAACTGGTGAAACGTAGGAGTGTACTACACTCCTCTGCCCACCTCTTCGGGGCTTACATGCGTGATGTAATAGGTACCCGAACTAGCGTACTTTAAAATTAATAGCTTGACAAATACGAGTAGTTCGTGGTGAGTAATGAATTTGGTTTTTAGGTATTTGCATCTACATATGTACTTGCCAACTAATGTTGAGTTGTCACATCGCATAGAGGACATATCAAATTACATATAGATGTGTTTCCATTCTCTTGGAATAAGTCTGAATAGCGTACGCCTTAGTGTAACAGAAATACAAAGACTTCTTTAAAAACTTTGGTCACGCCATATTGGTGTCTTGAAATACACATTTCTGCTTGTTAGACCTAGCACTTAATGAGACTAGTCGACTGTATATTATCATTAGTATTTATTAATTGAATATTATCAATACTATTTATTAATTGAATATTATCAATACTATTTATTAATTGAATATTATCAATACTATTTATTAATTGAATAACGTATAAAATTGAAGAAAACTTTCAAATGTTTTCGCATATTTAGTGAAACGGTACCAATTTACTGATTTCATCACAGCCAACCAGATATAATCCAACAGATGTCTGACATTGTTTAACATTTCATTCCCTCCCGAAAGTCCTCCACGGGAGCTGTTGTCAAAAATATCACGTAGTATCTTTATGAGGAACCATGTTTGCACATAAAAAGAACTTTATGCTTTCCCGACGAACACCCAGCCGCACATAACAACTTAAAATATGACACCGTCCATGGGATATTCATCCTTACCGCGATACGACTTAGGAACGCATGTTACTTGTTTTGTCGTACTTAATGCGTGGGTCCTAAGCTGATTATTGTAAGAGATAAAAGGCGAAACAAAACCCCAATTCTGTATGCCTGATGATTCTTTTTTTGCCATCGTTATATTTTAGCGCTGCCCTTGATGTCCATATATGTATTGCCACGTAATATTTTTACTCTAAATCATGCACACCTGTGACCTGTAGCTTTATTAAAGTTAGACATCTTTTGGCGCAGTGGTCACTAATCCGGCCTGCCGCCTTTGAGTTCAGAATTCGATTTCCAATCGCGCAGATATTTGAAGACTGCATTTTTGCTTAGTTTGATATTTATGATTAGTTTTTTTTTATTACTTTTTTATATTTTATTTTTTGCTTTACAACATTTAGTTCTACAGTATGGTTTTGTGGGCGTAGAAACGTATTTTTGAAAACAAGTATATTATGTTGTAGCTTAGGTTATACATTAATTAGGCGTAAGCTGATAATTAGTTGAAATATCTGCATCATGTTTAGGGTATCCGTAATTTTTTTTATTTAAAAGTGAAACAAAATATAACATTCAACTAGAAAATGTAGGCAGAGAAGTATAGTCAGTACCTGCACTTGTACATTTTACCAGTTACGTCTACAGCCCACTATGGAATAGATGGTGAGTCTATTGCCATACACTCGGCACAAGCCCAGACTTCCAGGTACTACCCAGAATTACTAGTATAGTTATAAAATTTTATTATTTCTTCAATAACAGTGCAAGTAGGAAGAAGGCAGAGTGGAGACCATTAATTATTTAAGTATAATATTATATGCACAAACAATAAAAGTGAAAAAAGTATTAAATGCTTCTAAAGATGCTAAGGTTTTTATCTTACTATTCTTTAAGAAAACATTTTTTGTGGATTTCAGATTGATATTATTCTACGAAAACACACGGCCACAAAGAATTTCTGGACACATACATCAGACCCTTTTAGACCACAGGAATCAACTGAGCAAAAATATTCACCAGTAAACCCTAAACGCTTGCGTGAAAGTGACCGAAAAATCCCGTATAAATTCATACACGAAAATATTCCACATAATAGTACAACGTCTGAAAGTCACGAGGCTAACATTGATATATCATACATTGAAATGGGCTTACATGGAAGTCTAATTGTATTACTAATGCAAAGCACACCTATGGAGTTTCTTTCGCCGCTGCTTCTCCATAGCGAGGCATTTTCCGAAGCGGTGGTAGTT
>DWDV01001615.1:0-12871 GCA_018245615.1 Mimoniades ocyalus | reverse complement strand
TGCCTACTTTGGGATTAGATGGCCGCGTGTGGAGATGTCCCAAGATATTTGTTGTATTATTATTATTGATTTTTCGAATGCTAAAATATACGTGTTGGTTTATTAACTATACTTTTTTTGGTTTTTAGTTTAGGAAGTTATGGTAAATCTTTACAATGAGGAGGAAATTATGAGGGAATCGTTAAAATGTCTTAAAAGCTATAACGCAAATTTTTGCAATACGTACTGTCAATCATTTAACTAATGTGTATTACAGGATAACGAATGACGCGCGCGAAGATGAGATGGAGGAGAACATGGGCCAAGTGAACACCATGATCGGAAACCTGCGCAACATGGCGCTGGACATGGGCTCCGAGCTGGAGAACCAGAACCGGCAGATCGACCGCATCAACCGCAAGGTACGCCGGGGAGAGGGGTGAATGCAGGTAGGGCGGATACGGGTACAACGGGTATTTAATGTACAAAATTGTTTCATTTCAAAAAGTGGTAATCAGTAAAAGAGATACGAAAATAAAATGTTGTCAATTGTAAAAATAATATCTGAAGTAGTAGAGAACGTCTAGAGTGATCTCTTGAGCTAGAAAAAATTGCTGTGAAGACAGAAAAAAAAAGAGAAAAGCAAATAATTTCGTATTGTATATAAGTAATAGAGATCGGTAGAAGACAAGAGTCTATAATGTTGCTGAAGAGTCGACTCAAGTCAATACGCCCCTACACTCACTTAATGGCGTCTTCTCACCAAATAAAATTCAAATTTAAATACTACTGACATTGGTATACGTGTGGCAACACGATAATCGAATCTAATATCTTCTTGTTCTGTAATAATGAGCATATTTTAAACCCATTTTTAGATTTGATAATTGCAACATTTGTATTGCCATACATAAAATAATGATAAGAATTGTTTCGCAGATTCCATATTTAAAAGAATAACAAAATGAAAAAAAAATAGTTTTTTCTCGCGCTGGACGCATGCATATTTAATATATTGTAAAACAAATTTCAAACGTGTTCTTTATCTTAATTACTAATGTTTATGAAGTCCTTTATGAAGTACCCTTTTTTTTTTTAATTATCTGCCCTCGTAAGATATTTCGGAGGCGCGGTGGACTTCGTCGCTGTGGCAGTTCGACTGCGCCTCGCTTGTTATATTTTCACCATTTTAGATTCGCCTATCACCTTAGAATTGGATTTGGGATCTTACTCTGTCGCCGAGCTCTCGCGATAATTCGCTTATTGGCCTTCGAAATTTCGACGTATCGCTTACCTGGCAAACCAAAATTCCACGTGCTTTACACATATTAATCTCTTGACCCCTGAAAATTCCAATATAATTACCAAAGTCAGCAAATTTCTTAAGTGACACATCAAAACATCTCGGTAAAGAGTTTGATATGTGTAAACGGTGTCCATTATTCTCTCCTGTCAGCATGCCGTCTCTTTCATACCTTCGTAGTGTGTGCGGGTAGAAGCGATTGAGTGTTGTGATACTTTTCCGCCTGTGCGCCGTTCCGCGGGACGCCGAACTTGCCAACTGACAGTTCAAAAACACGTCCTTCCACACTCCATCTGTGACTCGCAATTCACCCATCCGAGCTACTAACATACCTTACTTAGAACTCATCAGTAACAAACATTCCTTCATCACTACATAACTCTTTTTGAATTGCAAATGTGACGACTGCATTGTGTAAATCAAAATGTATGGTGTATCGAATACGAGACATACTGTATATTTATACTTAAAAACTGGCTGTATAGTTTTGTTTTTTTTTAATGTTGGTATTATCATTTTAAAATTGACTGTTTAATAAATCCCGGTTTATCGATTCTGTCATATCCATCCCTCTTATCTGTTTGACAGATTTTTTTAGGAAAAAGCTATTTTTTTTTTGTATTTGCCGGTTTGCGTATAAATAAGCAGAACAACTACAGCCGTCGAGATGATAGAGTGTAACAAAGACAAAACGCTATTCTTAATCGTAGGGCGAATCGAATGAAACGAGGATAACGCTGGCGAACCAGCGTGCGCACGAGCTGCTCAAGTAAACAACGGAGCCACACACACACCACTACACACCAGACACACACACACATAGTCTCGTGGTATCGGACCGATTGCGACATGATACTGCATACAATCTCCTTAACGACTACCACCGGATGTACACGTCTCAATTTTTGTCATCAATATTTTCAAAACTATATCTTATTCCATCAATAGGGCTTTATGCAGTAGTTGGTACGCTAGTCATCTCTACTGGTGGCGAAATTGAAGTTCTTATAATTTATTTAAAAAAAACACGTGTAAATCTGGCTGGTATTTGTGCGTAGCCGGAACAGATTCTAGGAATTATCTGTGCATCTGTCAAACACTGTTATATAACGCTTGACATTTGACAGCTACACGTATAATGAGCTGATACTATTGTCAGATGCCAAGATAATTCCAATGAATTATATTCATAATTTCAACTCCCAAGAATGTCTCTTAAATATTTACATAATTTGTTCTAATGTGTATAGTAAGAAGAGTTTAAAATATATGAGATTATTGGCCATAGACAGTCTTGTATTAAATAAGGTGAATATTGATATTGGTGCTTTATTACCTAAACTTTTTTTATTATCTTTCACCAAGATAACTTAGCTTTTTGTATATTTATTTATTTTGTACCTATTTTTTTACCTTTTTGATTCGTTAGAATTTCATAAGGACTAATTTGGAGGTCAAGAGCAATAAGCTGTGTTAGTAACTTTAAGTAAAGTTAATTATTTTCTTATGGTTCTCATTGTCGTAAAAATGATTTTTAGTTAAGGTGATTACGATATCCAATAAATTATATCTGAGTTGCAAATTGAAAAATCCATATGCAATTGAACAATTTGGAAATGCAAAATATAATATCATCAGGATGCAAAAATATTGCATCTATCACAAATAATAATTCACATTGCAATCGGTCAGCATATTCTCAGTTAGATACCTACTTATGATTTTCAGAAATCAAATATTTTATCTAAAAATATTCCTCTTATTTATTTATGCTATTTCAATGTAAAGACTTGTGTGTAAATTCTGCCGAAATAATATAAATTTATTTCAAATTATTATAACTTTCATCTGAACTGCGTTGATTTAATAAAGGGCCATTTAGAACAGACCACATTATTGAATATATACCTTTAATGTATAATGTTACATCATTTTTATTGATAGAAGTGTAGTTGTTTAAAATGAGATTTATTATTTTATGACTGTGCATTTACCTCTTGTTGATCCTAGTGTTATAACAACAATATTATTATAATGCTTGTCGTAAGATAATATCAACACTACATAATACAGACAAAGAAACTACTTCAGAACACTGTAACCCGAGATGTCTCCTAAGAAGTTAACAATTGTTTGATTTCAAATTATTAAATCTGAGAGTGTTAAGTTCTTAAAGTGAAAGAAGAGGAGAATCTAGAGTTTCAGATTTCCGAGGCGATTTCTAGCTCTGTTAGACGATATGAAGTTTAAAATGAATATTTATCGTCTATAGTCTATTTAATCCTCAAAATAATATTGTAACGTAGATTTAATTCGAAGTAGTATTTGAAATTTTTCTTGTATAAGTAAAGTAATAGCAAAAGCTGTAGAGATGAGTCGATATGTGATAATAGTATGAAATTAAGTATGTAGATGTAAACTGTTTTGAGTCATCGGAGTGTATGGATCTGATTTGGACGGATTATGTTATCCAGTCTCGGAACTTTTCATAGAAGCACATATGTATATGGATAGCAAATGTGTTCTAGCCATGCTGATTGACCTACTGCCCAACCTGTAAGAACCCGGAGCTATCATAACATAGAAATATTTCCTAACTAAACATGGCTACATATTAGTAACAACATATTATGTCAACCAGTTTTCAGTTATACATTAGTACTATGTATTAGTAATTATATAAGTATTAAAAAAATATATGTAACATACAAAAATTTTGTTTTTAATATTATAATGCTGAATATTACGACCAAATAAAGTCAAAGATATCACCAGAGAAGGACACTTTTTTCTCTTGATGGTGACGAATTGTTGACTTACAGGACTTGTGGGTGGCTCGGTTATTTTTATATATTGAAACTTACAGGTACTTAACGATACTTGAATTTTATAATGAACTATATAAATAGTAGCCTTTTGGACATATCTCTCATCAAAACATATCTGCTTTTATGGAAACAAACTTGTCCTTTATGTTTGTAACTAGTATTATAGATATTTATGGCTATATTATAAATATCGTAGACTTACTTTTTTTTGCAAAATAAAATTTTATTTCTTAACACGATTTTAGTTCTTGCTTTCTATTTTAATTTCTGTGTATTACTTTTTTCATTTAAGAAATTGAGATTAAGAACGTTTAATGTTAAGGTGTACACAATATACTTTAAGTAAAATGATTTAATTATAATATTGAATATGTATTAATTGAAAAATTACTCAAAGCACTGATTGAACAACATAGAGAAAATGACACTCAACACTTCTTTCGATTAGTATGTAGTTTAATAGAACATATTTATATACTAATATCAACTGTTTCATACTTACATGTGTGTACATTAAATAGATAACACACTATTTAATATAAGTTCAATATGTACCTACATAACACTTCAATGTAGGTAACCACGAGACTTACACATTACACACACAACATTACGCACCACCGGCGACAACTGTGAGTATAAATATAATTTTTTACTGACACAGCTTTAATACAAGCTAATTGCACTAATTTATAGATTATATATAGGAATGGCTTAAAGATTATCAGTCTTATATTCAGGACAAGTGTAAACATGTTATGAGTTACAATTATACATATGCATGTGTGTTGTATTTAGTTTATTATTTGAAATATTTACAATTTCATGTAAGTATGTCTGTTAACAGCTTGACAAATGACATGTATATTGTATATATTACAATCACGTCATATTATGTCAAATGTTATGAAAGGTATGTTTTGAATTTATTTGAATCAATTTTCCTCAAATTAAAGACAACAGTGTACTGTAAACAAAAACAAATGTTTTTGAAAGTATACGCGTGTAAGAAATATGTTAATTCAATTAAATTAAAAAAATGGGGTGTACAGTATTTTCACAGTACAAATCCAAGTGGTCCCTTCATATTTATTTCATTAAATAAAAGAACGTTCATATTTTCGTCTCTATGAGTAACTTTCGATGAACGTCAAGATATTGAATGTAGCCAGGCCGCTGGTAAATTTTTCCCTTTATTGAAATGCAACCAAAATATTCCATTTAACGTAATACTGATGACCTGTATTTTTAGATAAACAGAATGTAATAATCGTTTTCTGCACTAAAAATTTATAATACAATAAAATTTTTTATAATACAATAATTAGATAATATTTGGACATATAAAATATCAACTGAAGGATTCTCAGAAATCTTAATTTTCATTTCTTTGACCATATATTCTAACGCTAAAATTAATCATGGTCTAAATATAAAATTAATAAATCAAATCAACCAATAGGTCAAAAATAAAATTAATCGTGGCCTTTATTGATTTTGACTCAATCAGCGAAAAACTGACGAGTAATTTTTATAAGACATCAATTACATTAACTTATTTAAATGGAAACGAACGCTAATTCATCACCATAGCAACATTGTACATCATTGTCAGATGTAGTAAAAGTCATATATATGTACGAGTGACACTTGCTTGTGCAAAAGACGCTTCTGTGTATCATTGTTAACATGTACATTGTTATTATGCTTTATAGGTATGTACAATATTCTGATTGAGTTATATTTCCGTAGGGGGAGAGCAACGAGACCCGTATCGCGGTGGCTAATCAACGTGCGAACAAACTCCTCAAGTCCTAAACGCCATTTCTGTGTAGTGTTGCCATGTCACATTGATTGCATAATTTTCATTAAACAAAAACAAATGTTACAGTTATTTTTAAGATTTTTTTCCTATGCTCGCTTTTAGTTCAAGGATATAACGTGGATGTAAATAGATATCTATTCTCAAAGTGGAAAATGAATACTACATTTTGAACTTATTTGTTGTTGTAGAATTTAATAATGGTAATAATACAAGATAAAAATATCCAGTTGTAGCTCAAAGAAGACGACGTACTGTAATTACAAGTTCTTAGCAAAGAAAAAATGTTAGTATTGAAATAAAGTAACTCCAGTCCAAACAATTGTGTAGATATTGGTAAAATAATGATAGAAGATTTAGAATGATACTCATAGCAAGCAGTTGATCTGTAGTTCAATAAACTTAGAAATGTAATAACATTGATGTTGAGTACGTTGGAAGGTAAACTCATCATACATTGATTTGTCATAGACAAAATAATTTATTTCAACATAATAAATTTCAGTATAATAAATTATTTTATTTTCAGTATTTCAGTCTAATAAATTATAATTTTTCCAGCATAAAAATAGTGTTGTACTCTAGATGGTAATGTTTTTGCGCAAACGTACTTTATATAACATGCCTGTTATAATAATAGTGTAGTCATTTTTAAAGAAATTCTTAAAAATTTCACATATTTTATTTACCAATGTGCCAAAGTACAAAGTTCTTATTTATCTATATTATCCCAAAATACTCGTAGGGTTATTAACAGATTTATTTGAACTTCCGTTAATAAACTACGCGGCCATGTTTTTTCTTTGGACAACGTGTAACAATATTAAAATCAGAATGGATTAACTAACAAACTACCAATGTAGCTCAATGTAACTCAATGCATTTTTTAATTAGTGATTATATTATAATATATAATACCTTCTAAAACATTACGAAGGAACATTTATAGGAACGAAGACAATTCGTTACTTGAGATCGTTAAACTTGTTTGCGTATATTACAATGATTTTTTAACATAATAAAAACGCTCAGTAATAATTATAATTCCGCCAATAAAGTGCACGTCGTTAAAAAAAAATTCCATATTATTAAATATGCAGTAAAATATAATTTCATTAAGACAAGTAGTTTGCCGTAACTAATATAAAACGTTGGTTAAAACTTACTGCTGTTGAATCAATTTTAACAATGGTAGAAATATTAATGTTAATACGAATTTTAGTGAGATTTAAATTCTATGATATCTATTTAATAAAAAAATGTTAAATATGTCGTTAGGTTGCTGAGTACGGTCTTTAAAGAAATACGAAATGTGTTAGGGAATGTTAAATTCTGTTAGATTAAGACGAAGGTGCCTCTTAGTTTTAAAAATATGTTAAGTTCTCTTAAATTAATTTTTGTGTAATTGTAGTTTAAATAATAATTAATTGGATTATAATTCGTTGGTGCATTAATATTTACTGGATGAATTTATTTCCTGTGGCTATATAGTATAATTATTAATTTCAAGGGATTATTTAATATTAATATCGTATGCAATAATTGTATAAGTAACTGTCTAATCTTTATGGTATTGGCTGTGGAGCGTTTTTGATAGGGTTCTCAAAGAGCAATAGGTGTTTTGGGCAGAAAAACAGTTGGAACCTTTTGCATTAATACATTGGATTTGACACTCATTCTATTACATCATCTCTGGGTCTAGAACAGTATCAAGGAGTCAACCCCTCTTGCGTTAAGGGAAAATATTATTATAATGTGATTAAAAATTATATGCAATAACCGTATATAATAGTTGAGCATTTATTATTACTTAAAGTATATTGTTAAGTGTGAGAAGTTAAAATGTACCGGCCTTAGGAGTAATGTCTAGGTGTGTTAAAAGGCAATATGGCTTGATAAAATGATTATAAGATATGTACTCATGTACCAGCTGTAGTGTTTAAGGATTTTCGAAATTTCTCTATGTCTTTCTCTCAATATTATATTAGTTAAGAGTTGAAGTTCTTTACGCGCCCCCCTTTTAAAGGTCTGGCCGAAAGAAAATGTTAAAATGACAGTTGCAAGTGTTCTCTTTCCCGCCATTTTTGGTCGAACAGATCTTTATCTGTGGGCATATTTTAATATTAATAAAGATATATTAACAGCATGTTTATCTTATAGTTGTGTTTAATAAGCTGTTGTATTTAATCAATAGACATGAATATTTACCGCCTCCGCTTGACTTATTTGTTTGTAATCAGCCTAATAATATTGTCTTATATAACTACATCTATTTTCTTTTTAAGGATAGACTAAATATACGGTTAGTAAAATGTTTATTTCTAATAATAAAAATTATTTGTTAAATTAAATTACTTGCACATTGTTGTATTATTTTTCATTCCCTTTACCTCATTTTTGTGTATTTTTGCAATTCGGATAAATGCGTACGAAGTCCTTAATTCTAAATGTGGAGATTGTTGCGGCCATTAAATGATCTTTTTAAGACTATTCTATGGACAATTTCTTTATCTTTCTAGTCTTATTATTTTATGTTTTACTTATGTATCTCAAAACGGATGTTCTTTGTCACTTGAAATAAAAAATGTGATCAGTAAAAGATACCTTTAAAATTTTATTGGTCAATAAGGTTCAGTGTTGCCATTTAGGACGCAATTTTATTTAATAGTAAAGATGAACTAACCTATTATAATATACTGACGTTAAACGTACTCGTTTAGAAATATTGTTAAGATAAAGTCCTTGAATGAGCGTTATTTTACCTAACAACCAATTAGTCCACCGGTTCATAGATGACCATACATGGTGTTGTTGAATTACAAATTGAAATGCCTCGATAACTGAATACAGGTGTCGGGCAACTTTAACTAGACATGGTTGCGTTGCCTATACGATAATGTAGACTTTAGCAAACCGCGCGGCTGCGACGCAGGCTTGTGACGCCTGATTTGTATAATGTTCTTTGTAGTGGACAGCGACATCCTTATTATTGAACAGATGGCAACACCATCGTCATTTAAAATTGCGTGTTAGTAGTTATTGGCAACATTAGTCGAATTACGCAACATTACAGCAGACGCCCTCAGAAATTCTCAGCATTGATGGTACAGGTTGACGAAATCACATTGATCGACTAAGAGTTTAGCACACTTATTATAATTATATAACACACTAATTGTGCATAGCATATTACGATTGCATATAAAATATTAGTCTGTCGAGATCTAGGACACGAAAGCAAGCAGTACTTTACCCGCAATGACGCGGACAGAGGTTGCTGGACCTAGGTACTACAGATGTGTTTAGTGTTGTACTGGTATAAACCACTTCACATCACAATCAAAACGTGAGAGTGATGCATTAACACCATCAAGTTCCTTATACACGTAGTTTAACCTTACAACGTAACATCACGTCTGCGATTCAGTTGAAACTGCGAACCATAAAAATAAAAGGCAGAAATAAAAAACCAAAGTATGTAAAACGTGTCTTATCTCCTAATTGTGACATGTACAAACAATAACTTAATATAACGGTTTTACATAACAATAAAACCGATATTATGTGCTGAGACGGAAAACATACAGCATTGTTATGAAGAAGCTGTGTGTACTTATCTAAAACACGATCTATGTTTAGGCATAGACAGTCTCCTTTTAGTTCGTACTCCACCCACTAGGTGTCGCCAGCAAGTGCGTGCGGGGTCCGTCGCCATGTTTAGTGTTCATAGTCTTCACCAGGAAGGAATTCCTGCAATGCTGTATGTTTTCCGTCTCAGCACATAATATCGGTTTTATTGTTATGTAAAACCGTTATATTGATGTGCCTCGGGAAAACATACAGCATTGTTATGAAGACGTGTTTGTTATCTGCTGGTGAATAACGTCACATAACGCTATGATGATAAACCAAGGAAGTTTTGATAAGGAAGTAATTTTATTAATTACAAATCACCAGGAACACAAATTTGCTATAGTTAAATTATTCATAAATATTGCTTATTGTTTTATTTATTATTATTATTATTTTTATACATATATATTATTGTTTAATTTTTATTTGATTATTTTAATTTCAGGTCGGTGTGAACAAATTAAAAAATGAGTTATTATCATTATCATTAGAGGTCTCGATTATTTTACAATAATGATTGTGAAACGTGTTTGATGATTTCCAGTTACCGCGAGCAAGTATGTCGTCAATTGATTGATTGTTTAGCCAATTTAACGAAGCTACTGCGGATCTACAACTTCCCGGAGATGCATTGATACCACTATCTTTTAGCACTGAGCGCACCCAGTTACCGATTACAGTACGTGATGCTGCTTTCGGCTGCCCACACACTGTCATGAATAGACTATTCACATCTCCAGCTTCAGTTCTTCTAGGGGACATCTTTCTTATCAAAGTTTTGATTAATGTTACTGGACAAATATTCGGATCTTCATGTTTTGAAAGCAACCAGGCTGATTGACGATAATGGTGAGTGTCTGTTTTAGATCCAAATGCTGGTATTAGGTAAATGTTTTCGCCGTTGTCGAAAAAGCTCTCGCTATTAATCTTAAGCAAGGTGAGATCATGGATCCTACGCCCTGATGCCAACAACAGCACCGTCGCAGTTCTTCGAGATAGATCAAAAAGGGAGTCTTTACGTCGATTCGATGATAGCCAGTTTAGAACCAATCGTGGGTCCCATGTGAATGGGGCCCTAATTATTTTTGGTTTTACAACTCCAATTGCTTTAAGGGCATGTTTAATTATAAAATTAGAAAAAGTCTGGTTTTCTATATGCGGGCCACAAAAAGTGAAAACAGCTGACTTATGAACGAGTATGGTATTATATGACAAGTTCTCCTCCAGGTAAAGGTATATCAGAAATTTAGCAACATCTGCTGGCTGTGGAGCCTTAGGGTTCAGTTTACAATTAGCACACCAAAGCAGCCATCTTTTAATAGCTGGTAAGTATGTTGTTAGAGTGGAATGGCGCCAGCTGTTTCTTAATAATTCTTTTTCTTCGGCAGCCCAGTCTTTTATCAACGAACCCCACCCCCAATTTTCCAAACTTTCAGGGTTAGTGTCTGTACTTGCGGAGGTGGTTGCAATGTTGTCATATCTATTAATGCTTCCGCCATATTCAGAATTTCGTGAGGTTCGTCTAACGCTCGGGACATAAGATCTTGTAGCCAAAATGCCCTTGGCCATTCCGGAGCTACTATCATGTAAGTTCCCTTCGCATTGTTTAAATGTGACAATACTCTGGGAAGCAAGCTGGGTGGAGGGAATACCCACGCTAATTGGTACCGCCATGGTCTGCTGAAGGCATCTATGTAGTCTGCTGATCGATCTCTGCAATTTATCGATACATATTTTTCTACCACAGCAGTCTTTTGAGATGCAAACAGGTCTATTTCCGGATAGCCCCATTTTCGAAACACTTCTGCAGTTACATGAGGCAACAGGTGCCATTCTGCTGGCTACTTCCCCCGAGATAATCTGTCTGCCACTGTGTTGTATCTCCCGGGTAGATAGTAAGCTGACAGAGTTATTTTGAACTTGTCTACTAGGCGTAACAGTTGGAATGTGAGTGTTAGTAATGTCAAGGATTTTGTGCCGCCCTCTTTGCGGATGTAAGCTATCAGGGTTCGATTGTCCGATTGAATTAATACATGAGAGCCTTTCAACAATTTCAAATGGAGTCTGATTGCGGCTATCACAGCATACAGCTCCTTTTTGTTGCTGTGCCACCTGCTCTGCCGAGGTGTCCACATCCCGGATGCCGTAAGTCCGTCCAGCTGAGCACCCCAACCCTTGTCCGAAGCATCCGTTGCCAGGAAATGTGAAGCGCGTGGCTTGTGTATGGGTGATATTTGATGAGTGGCTCCGCGCCACCAAATCATCTCGCGTTGAACCAGTAGAGGGATTCTCTCTTTGTGACGGGGTCTTTTCGTTTTGAAACGTCGCAAGAATATTTGAGCACTGCGACAATGTAACCTCCCTCGTGGTATCACGTAGTTCGCGAAGTTTAACTGCCCCAACAGGCATTGTAGCTGACGGAGACTGATATGACTCCGTTGTAGAGCCCGGCTCAGTGTAATGTTGAGATTTTTTATTTTTTCTTTGGGAAGAGACATTATATTTGTTGCAGTTTGCCACCGAATTCCCAAATATGTTAAATCTTGTGTTGGTGTCATGATCGATTTTCGAAATTCACGTGCCAACCTAGATATTCCAAGAGTCTCACGGCTTCCGCAGCCTGAAGACTTAACTTGGTCTGGTCTTGGTTGACCAGAAGAAAGTCGTCCAGATAAACTACTGTCCGACATCCTTTCGCACGCAAGATTTCCGCAATCCAGCATGTTATGGAAGAGAAAAGGTAAGGCGCTGAAGCTAGGCCGAACGGAAGGCATGTCATTTCGAATAACTGGTCTTCGTAACTGATTCTTAAGAAACATCTGTGAGATTTTGCAATGGGAACATGAAAGTATGCTTGGGAAATGTCTAACTTTATCATCCAATCTCCTGGTTGGAGGAAATCCGGTATTGAATAATGAGAAATCAGTTGAAACTTTTTTATTCTCACAAATTTGTTCAATTCTCGAAGATCGAAGATCGGACGCATTGATCCATCGCTTTTCTTTCGCAGAAACAGCTTGGATATAAAGCTGGGTGTTTTTCTCCCAACTGGCCGCAGTACACGTTGGTTTAAAAGATCGCGTATCACACGAGACATCGCAAGAGACTGGTTGGTGGCATATTGGTTCATGACCCGTTTCGATGGCGTGATTAATGGAGGTTTTTTGTACAGAGGTATTCGGCAACCGAAAATTATGGAAAATTGCTTGCTACCGGTGCTGAAACTTCATTAGTTGCCCTCCTTTGAAATGCTGCGTGTAGTGATAGCTGCTTAGTTGTGTTTTTACGAAAGGAAGTATGTGTCGT
>DWDV01001614.1:0-12872 GCA_018245615.1 Mimoniades ocyalus | reverse complement strand
GACTAATGTAAGCTGAAAAGGCTAGGTGGCACAAGAGTATAAAATGTTTATTGTAGACAAACAATCTCAAATCCGCATGGACGACATTCTTGCACGCAGCGGCCAGGCGTAAACCATCAATTAGCCTTAAGCAAAGTGGCTTTACTGCGGATAGTACATAATGCGGCCCTCCGCGGTGGGTCTGTTAACGACCATTGAGGTACAGCTTTTTCTAAATAAGTGTTATAGTAAACTGAATAAGCGACCAGCAAGAGTAAAAAATTCTTCATAAGCATATAAATAATTAATTGATGCATCTTTTTATAAAAACTGAATAAACTATATAGTAAACTTTATAGTAAACTGAATAAGCGATCAGCAAGAGTAAAAAATTCTTCATAAGCATATAAATAATTAATTGATGCATCTTTTTATACATTTCGAGAAAGATCGAAAACAAAGTTTGAGCTAGTAAAATTTAATAGACGTATCCAGAAAGAGCCGCGGTCGTGTGCGGGGTACTCTCGGTGACCGAAGGCGAGGGGTGCCGCCGGAACTCGTTTGATGCATAAGTGATCAAATGGACTCCATTCGAAGCACGGCTCAGTGTTCCATTGCGTAACAAACCGTTACCTATTTAAATCGCTCCCGACTAAATTTGACGTTGCATCCATCGCAGCGGCGAGATCTTTCACACTTCTCCATTTTGTCAACAATGCCTACAAATTACATACTTGTACGTGACTGTAGAATAACTACAGGAGATATGTCACTCATTTCTCATATCATCGGTGCTGGTACAAAAATGCTTCGGAAATATCACTCTAGGATTGAACGAATTGTTCGTTCAGTTCTCAGTATCGCATTACAAATTACAATAGATATGTTTTATATCTTCTTACGTAGGTATGTTTAATGATCAGTTACAAATGTATAAACATGAAATAAAGGGAGTAAGTGACAAACGAAAATACACTTAACAATGAGTGGCGGAAACATGGTTTTAAATTACCTATCGTGCTTGTTTTAGGTCTATGTAAGTACGTAATAATGTGACATATTAATATGAAAATAATAAAAGTGTTACAGATGAACGGCTATTGGATAATAGTTTGATAGCAGCGACTACATGAATATTCGATATTAATGTGGCGTGAAATAATTTAAAACATTTTACAGAGGCTATCAATCTGTACCGTTAATGAGATTGGTTCGCGCTCGCGCTATTGCGTCGACCAATTTGTGCCTCATTGAACCTCCCTAATGAAATACTGGTAGCTTATCTCTGCCATAACCTACCAGTACCCTCGCCGGCACCGATTTTCAGCGTAAAACGAAGTTATATTAAAAATGTTTTCATAAAGCTGTAATCTTTCCGTGAAATAACGACGAGAGCAAACTCATTTTTAATGTTGACAACATTAAAGTTCTTTTAACATGTCAGTGAGTCTATAAAGTAATTATGTAGCTTGTAAAGTATATTTTGTTATCCAATACCCCGCTAGTGATACTAGCTCTTATCAAGGGGCAAGACAAAAGAGACACGCCATGACACTCATTATGCTCTCGTATTCAAATTGAACTAAATGTTAGGCAACCATAGTCGTAACGTCGGTATTGATCGAGATGCTTTTGAAACTATCGGGCCGTTATTAATTTGATTAATGGCTTACTGAAACTTACTGAACACTTTCTAAACAAAAATAGCCGAGTTGAAAAGTGTGGGTCATCGTAACCGCAACTGAAAGTGTTGTCGTCAATGCTACAAAATCGTCCCCCGGCCTTACTTTCACCCGCAAAACGCGCTCCCTAAAACTGATGTGTACTTCACAACTTACACATATATTCAATATTAGTTCTTACAAAGATCGACTGTCTTCTCTTTTTCAGATAAAATATATTGTAGCAAAAGGAATGATAGACATTACAATTCTCAAACTTCACTGTAACTAATTAGTAACTTTTAAAACAAGTATTTGATTGAATATTTTCTTTATTCATCATGATCGCGTTCCGTGTATTCTACCGTTAGGCACGAGTCTCCTCTCAAAGTGAGAAGGTTTAGGGCCGCAGTGTGCCACGCAGGCCACGTGGGGCTCGGCATACGTGTATTAGCTAGCGTTAAATAAAATAAACACAAGACCTACATTTCGCTTTCACGTAAATAAAATATGATACGGCGTCCACGCGAGCCACGAGCAGTCTGCGGGCCGAGTGTGGCCGCGACCTGCGACCCCGCTTTCGCCCGCGCAGCCCGCGAGTCACACCGGTGTACTTACTCAGAATTTTCTCCGCTCATATATCCTATCGATTACACAAAATAATTACTTTGTTACACTATTATATTACACATTAAATCTCGTTTTATGTCAACGTAATATACCAGCGTGCTATAATATGCTCTTAAAGTACCTATTTTTTTCAATCCCTGTATCATTCTTGGATACGGATCTCCTCTCAGAATAAGAAGGTTAAGGCCATAGTCCGCCACGCTGGCCAAGTGCGGGCTAACGTCACACGCCTTAGAGAACATTTTTGAGTTCACCTACACAGAGTTGAGTTGTTCTACTGATTAGAAAAAAGTCCCCAAGTGCATTTATGCTTTCCTTATCACATTTTTATTAGGTACTGTTATTACCACGAATTCGCGAATATCACGTATTACTTTTCTGTTACATTGGGGTTTGTAGGGTGAGTGCACCACGTTCGAGACCTTTGACCAGCAAAAGTAGCGTAGGTCAAGACCAGCGCATGTTCCCTCCAATAAGGCGATTCGGTGCTAATCGTGTCTGAGTACGACTTAGCTTTGGGATAAGTACATAAATATTGTAAATACATGGACATATGTGTATAGCGATGAATGTAGAAGCACGTCGAGCCACTCGGTGTTCTCTGTCGACTCTGTAAGGGATCTCGCGTGATGATGTAACAATGCAACTATGAGCTAGCTCATGTCGTACATCTAATTGTACATTCATTTAGTTGTACAGCGTGTTGTTGCGGGAATTAGAATGATGAGCGATGTGATATTAACACACAATGGAGGCAGCGGAAACAGCTCTTGTTATTTCAAATCGTGCTCTGTAACTTTCACCATTAGTTGCAGCTTCAACAATAACCTTTTTGTTATTAACGCGTATTATTCCACAGCTATTATTATCACTTACAGTAAGGCATTCTGTATAAATATTCTAGGGTCTGTGCTTGCAAACCTATGGGAACGTCACATCACGCCTGTAATACCCGAAAAAGTATGCAGAGGAATGTAAGACATTCCCACGTTCCACCAGTTACTTTTGTCCACTATTGGAGTAGGTGGCCAGTTTATAGCCATATACCGGGTACATATTTAGACTGTGAGCCACTACAAGAGAATCTAAGTTACAAAAATTTAATACATAGTACTCGATCCGGCATTTGACACCAGGACCTCTTACTTGGCAGTCGCGCTTGTAACCAACAAGAGCATACTCTAGATTGTACCTTAGACGAGCTCTGAGTAGTTTGAAATAATTAAAGCGTAGTCAATTATCTAGAATTGTATTAGTGGATAGTATAGCCATATGCCATAAAGTATCTTATAATCATGTCAGATATTCAGTCAATCTATATTATTTACATTAATAATTGTCAATTATATCCACGGTAATATAATTAAAATTTATAGCTCATCCAAGACATAAGTTACCTTTATCCACATGAGTAACTGAAAGTCATTCATGCATGAATAAGAAGGTATGTATAATCAAATTGCCATTGTATGTTAAATATGCCGAGATAACTTGAAAATCTCCAATGACTATATAATAATTTTCATTATGTAGCTTACTCTTATATACATATGTATCCATATCAAACTTGCTCTATGTATAGTATCTATCGTGAAATAGTTAAAATTATATTTATTAAAATCTTAAAGTATTATTATTATATAATCGAGCTAGGTCTCTTACGGGGTAGGCGAAGGGCATCGAACGCTAAACATCTAATCTTACAGATCATCACTCTTTCATTCACATAAATATTTTTTTATAATCCTAAATAAATAATAACAGTAATTAGTTTAATCTTAAAATCTTATGTTTATTTGACTTTGGAAGACAAACAATATTTAGAGACATAAAAAAATTAACATAAATAAACATTACAAAAGTCAATTTCAATTTTTCAAATAATTTAAATATCTAATTACGCTTCCCCATAAATAGAGTGGATGCGTCACGTGAAAAGCCGGTTGCGCTTCTGCAGACATAAGTCTCAATGTGAGCGTTTCCTGCGCCGCGGACGGCTCAATTGCTCTTTTGTAATCAACAATTTGTGCCGTCACTCGGAGAAAAGCTTCCGTCCCGCCCGTTCAGTACTAACCAGATCACATTCCAGCCTGTTTTAGTGATATCGATGCGATTAGGAAATTATAACTTGTTACAATAGTTCGTGTTTATGTAACTACTTTTATATCATCACGCCAAGTCTCTCGCAAGGTAGGCAGTGAGCACCAAGTGTAGAAAGTCTCAATCCTTATAATCCTGAAGTGCTTCTTCTACATTCATCATTTTTTACTTATTTTCAGGCCGGTTTCGGACTCTTCTAGTTCCCCTGTCCCCCGATCCTCTACTAGGATATAATTGTTTGTTAATGTGACCTAATATCTGGTCTATTAACGCTATATTTGAAAAGCCCTAATTCATAGTTTTCCGGAAACATACGCAAGTAGAGCTAAGTCTAACTAGTATACTCGTATATTACATCCAAGTTCTTAATGAAAATCTCGGACAACGTGAGGTTTTTATGCAATATAGAGCCTATTTTCCATTTCAACGATAATACTCATAAAAAACTTCTTTATCACTCACAAACAGTAATAAACAGTAACCTGTACAGACGAAATAACCTTACTTAATTGGAATGATCTTTGTAACATCGAAATATGTTGAGTAACATTTTTATGCCATCTACTATTTAGTTATAAAGAATACGACTGGGATGTTTATAGACGTCGCAATCATAGCTGAGGTTGAAGGTTATGATAATTTATATACTAATATTTTTTATTCGGCTATCTAATAGCGTTGGTTTTACGTATATTTAAATAAGGGCACTAACACACTAGTCCCTTTTTGTAATGTGATACAGATTTTGGTTCAGTACAGATATAATTATGGTATTAAGAAACATGACAGCTATTCGCTAATATGAGATATAAAGCAGTATAAACATTAAACATACAAGTTTTGTAACATTACTACAGTCATAAGCGAGTAGTTAGTTGTACAACAATAATACATATACCAAATATGTACTGTCTATCTGCCTGTCTAAACGAAATAAATAAATTGCATATCATATCAAAGTGTGCGCAAGTGTGTATGCGGCCTTATGTAGCAAAACATGTATCACGGACGATTGCGCGGCTAATAGGTCCGCTTTAACTAACATTAAAACTGCATTAAATTCTATTTAACCGTTTACAAAGCGCGGCTTGTTAAGTGATTGAAATATGGGTTTCGTGTTTCAGGCGAGGCCCTGGCTCAGCGTGGAAAAGTAGTAACCTCTGTGCTAGTTTTCACTTGAGAGCACAATTTGATGAAATCTAAGTTTTATTTACAAAATCTACTCCACCCCTTCTTAATTTCTATGACGCTAGAGTACATTGCCCAACCTTATTAATAGCAGACTTATAAACGGCAACAGTTGAAAACATTATTGTAATAAAAAGGTTCTTAAACTAAATAGCTACATTAGGTACCTTGTTTCATATATTAATGACATTTTAATCATAAGGTAATAATAACTGCTCATTATTTTTATTACTACCGTTACATTGTCACGCCCGTACCTTACGGGG
The DNA here is from genome assembly GCA_018245615.1 of Mimoniades ocyalus. Classification (NCBI taxonomy): domain Eukaryota; kingdom Metazoa; phylum Arthropoda; class Insecta; order Lepidoptera; family Hesperiidae; genus Mimoniades; species Mimoniades ocyalus. The sequence goes on along the minus strand of DWDV01001614.1, from coordinate 7,048 downwards.
TAGACAGAGCGCACCGATTGCTAAATGTATCTATTCTTACAGAGCTGACGAACTACTTCCACATTGATCACTCTTTACACACAATGAAACTATAACATCATGTTATAGTTTATGTAATACAAGTATTCATACAAAGAGCTAGAAAAATTAGTTCGTAACACATAGTCATGTAGTGTTATAATCAACGTGTCCTAGAAAATCAATATATTATTAAATTGGCAAGACATTTTATTTATGGATGTGTAGACTCATCAATTGCACATGAGGCCACGGCTGCTGTGAATAAAAGCGGTCGATAGGTCGCGGAGTGCTGGTTACGTAAACAATGATCACGCGAGTCATGTATCTGTGAACTTTGAACGTAAACACTCACTAGGAAACCATAAACATTAATAAAACTATGTAAATATTTGTTTTATTAACATTCATCGGGTTTCGTTCCTAATTAATGTCACATTTGAACTGTTTAGATATGTAAACGTTATCTTTATATCGTTATTTTTTAGTAATATATTTGTGTATATATTTTTCAATGTATATTTCTTTATAAACGCACCCCGCTTTCAGTCTTCTGGCTCCCGCATCAGCCAGTACACGACGGTATGCGCGTGTTAAGCGCCAATAATCAATGTCATAGAAATACATCTGGTCTGTCAGGTTAGAGGTATTTGGCGCTCTAGTTAGGTGTAAGTCCCAAGCTGGACATTGGCGTGAGGGGTTTTTACTCGTAGTCCCCACGCTGGGCATGCGAGTTAGGGATCGCAGAGAACAGTTTCACGCACTGCCTACGCTACTAAGCGTAAGAGGCCGGGGAATTTAACTGTGCATAAGAAGACTGCGCCGTACCGCGATCTTCCAGGGGCCGGTTAGTCGCCCCTTACTACACCCTGGTATCCCAGTATGGGGTCGGGGGACGTACTCCTTTTCCACCCCGACACGAATAACGGTAACCCTACCCACACTGTAATGGACATGGATTAGTGATACAACACTAACATGCTTCTTCAAAACATCAGTAATTTTGAGAACGAAACCAATTTATTTCATTTATATTTTATATAGCCATTAGACATGACACAATGTAATGGCGTGTATTTATATAATTTCCTCAAGATGAGTGTCAGTGAACTCACTAGAGTGGTCCGCTGGAGGGTTTATAGGAATGGCGAGAACCGGTCGCGACTTCCGATGGCGCGCGAGCCAGCGCCGTGGGACATCTTGAGTGTTGCCAGGCTTGGAACTGCCGTTAGGACTTTTGTTTACTTATAATAATATGCGCTCGATAAAAGAAAAACTAAAAGTATTATGGAATATGATTTAAATAAAATTCATAATCGTTAATATCACTGACAAATAACATTTTGAATAGCCGGACTCCGTGTTTTCCATTTATAAGTGTTTTCACGAAATTGGATCATTGGCAAATATAAAAAAAAGACTATAGTCTCGTATCAAATTATAACCACAGGAAGACTCATTTGATTATATACGATTTATTCGTGATTTCAACTGAATTTCCTCGTTCGATACATATTGCACTTGGCGACACTACACGCAACTGCGATACAAAAATGGTAAACACACACAATAGCATACATTAAGTTTACGTCCGGCTGATTAACGCATATGCGTATTTACATGAACGCGAAAGCGGTACAAGGGAAACGCGAAGCGGAGTGCTCCGGCTGGTTATTTTTAAAACAAGGCTTGTTGCTTCATTTTACAACGTACGGTCTGCAGCAGCACTCGCCGTTCAATAACGGATGCCGTCGATTGTCGATATTTTGGTCCGGGAAGTATAAACCGGCGAATGTGCAATAACATCGCGCGCGGCTAGGCTATAAGGGCTTGTGCACAGTGCAGACTTCCAACAGCCATAATAAGAAGAAATAATAAATTGAACATCAGCTGATTGGAGTATTGCGCAGCCGTCTCAGGCACAGCTATATACATTGGCAGCCAACAGGTAGCAGTATGAAGAGTGTTATAAATCGTCCTCCGCAATCCCCAGCCCGCGTGCCCAGCGTGAGGTTTATGGGCACAACTCTCTTGGAGGCTGACTAACTGAGACGAGCTGGTGATGATGATGGCGATGTACCTTGGAATATCTGTACACAAAGTCATCGCAAAGTAGGCCCGAAGGAAGCCCGTGCTGTTGCAACCAAGTAACTGATAAATATATCATGTACACAAATAAAGGTAGCCTTAAAGAGATTTTTCTTTTTCACCCGTACACAAAAATTTCTTGTGTTTGTGTTACATTAAATAATCAACTTCGTTGTTGCAAACATGCGATACATTAATTAAACACATTACGAGTCCTCTGACATAACGTGTATTTCCTGACTCAACATGTATTTCCGTTAATAAGTTTTGAATCTTTAGTAAATATCAGGAAATATAGCTGACAAGCAACGTATATTCCGCACTACCGTAACTTACTTATAACAAGTATTAAGTGAACACGCACCAATTAATACACCAGTTATAATATATAATGATGGTTACATATGTGTGTAACAGGTTTGCGTTAGTCGAAGCCTATCTTCGACAACACAACAGGCAGAAAATAGCTCGGGCCGTGAGCGCTGCAAGTAAACACCGAAAGTTCTAGACTTTCTCTAGAAGCAATAATCGGCTCGCTAGAACACTAATACACCGCGCGTCCGCGTCGGCGCGGAGGCCTGTATAAGTCGTAAGGAAATAGAAAACGACCATCGGCTATTTTAGATTTACCGCGAAATGTAACGTGCAATAGTTTATCTCACTACAAAATAGTCCGGTAGCGAATTCACTACGCCATTTTGTTCCATAATCGCAATAGATACGCCGTCCGTTAAGTAACAAGTCAATTTACATTTGGATGTTATTTGTGTATTGGCGTATCGCTGAAATAGGAGTATAGTCGAGTCGTTGAAACACCGTATATTTCTTAATATTGTTTCACTTTTAATGTGTTTTTATATCTATAACGAGTCGATAAATTTTATTGGTTATAAATTTATTACGTTGCGATGAAGATAATTGAATTACTCTGCAAATTATAAATTCTCCCTATTTATTTTTAATTACCTCGTTATCTATTTACCTCGTTCGTCATGTTGGTTGCAATTGCGACTGCGGGAGGTCCTGGGTTCAATTACCGGGTCGGGCACTACTAAATTTTTCTAATTTACATTTTCCAGTAGTGGCTCGGAGTCTGGATATGTGCCCGATGTATGGCAAAAGACTCATCACCTATTCCATAGTGGGACGTAAACGTAACTGGTGAAACGTGGGAATGTTCTCAATGTTCTACATTCCTCTGCCTACCTCTTCGGGGATGTTACGTTATTTTTAATTACCATCAAGACTTACTGCTCCACCTTCTGAAACACCTTTCCTCGCGATGTTGACCTTTACCACTACAGCAGTGATATTTAATTTCTGTAAAGAGGTGAACGTCAGGATTTGAAGTCAGGATACTCGGAAGATGAATTCTAAACCACTAGGCTATCCCAGCGTTATATATTTTTACAAAATAACAAGTACATATCTATATACAGATATTACGTATGTTTGAGTATAGAATGTAAACTAAACAGACTAAACCATAAATAATTAGGTGACATATAGAACATTCTCATTATAGGTACACGTAGTAAGTAACAAATATAACTAGATTATACCTGCTATAATGTACACACATTATAAATACTTCACTGATTAATGATTTGCCCTATTAACCTCTCTTGCAAGTTAAGTTTACGTTCATTATATACCTGATGTGTTTATTGATCAGACAGAACATATCACATAAACATAAACATAAACGATGAAAACACTGCAATTTAACAGAAACTTACAAACTCCAGCTTTCCTGTCAGATATTGGCCATCAGATTCCAATTTTAAGTAACTATGTCTTTGCTCTTTCTAACGCTACGAACCTACATATTCAATAGTATTTTGTCTCATTTTAAGAAAAAAACTTTTTAATCTTTTCTCATCAATATCAGTTGAAACGTGGTCAGAAGTCTTAATTCTACGTACTAGACACTATAGAAAATATGTTTAAAGGGCTCTACAAAGGATCAAAATATCTAGTGAAACTACATATCGACCCAGTTTCGATATATACGTAATCAATCGTAAAATATTTTAAACGTTATACACGAATATCACACGTAAAGAAATAATTTCTCTCGGTGGCATGCCGTCTAAGGCGAGGAGATGGCCCGCGTCGCCCGGACAAGGCCCACAGGAAGGACGTGATAGGCAATCAAATAATTTAGGTTAAACGCCACTCGCTGTGCTTTCAATTACGTGCTAAGAGATTTCTTCGTCTAGCTCGCACGCCGCACGGCACTCGACAATCTTAAATGGCTATCTAGGAACGTAATGAAAAAGATAAATATTTAATCTACGACAAAAATCAAGTTAGTATCAACAATTAAAATAACGCTTTAACTCAAACGTTAACTCAACTGTTTTCTGTCCTCGAAATTCGTTCGTAAACAATTTTAATCAAGTTCAAATGTGATAAAAACGATCCAGTAACAGTACAAATACCATGTGTTATGGAGACATTTACATAATTATTTTATTCTTCCTTTATATCATCACGCGAAGTACCTTACGGAATAGGCAGAGAGTAGGTACCGAGTACCTAATATCTTTGTCCTAACAGATCTCATGCGCTTCGTTTACATTCCACACTCTCTTTACTAAGTTTATATATTTTTTTTCTTCTTCACAGCAAAAATTAGGATCACTAAACTGAAACTAAATCTGGCGCATTTAAAACACGTCAGTTTACATGTGGAAAGATATGGATTACATCTTCATACGTTGGGACTTCAGTTTATAGATAAAAGCTGCGGTCATAAATATTAAATGTTTGCGACCAATAACCCTTTACCTCTCTGATGTAACGATTCATTTCGCAGAAATTGGTAACTTCAAAAGTAATATCCGTAGGCGTAGGCGTAGGCGTTTACGTACTTACAAAATAATAAATATTCTTTCGTAAGTTTTTTCACTCTGTTTTCTTTCACCGTTACAGCAAGTTACATTTAATCTTAAAACGTACAGAATTTTATAAAAAACAAGTACCTAGTCGCCGGAGTTTGAACCCAGAACTCTCAGAAGGGAAATCGGAATTCTAATCCATTACCTATCACTGCTTCACTAAATTCAGTGACACAACGTATAACTACGAGTACGTACAAACACCACACGTCTGTAAGGATAGAAATGTTTGACACTCGGTCCTCCCTGCGTACTCCGTAAAGGATCAGGCGTGAGGCGAGTACTAATAAAAAGTACATATAAACGCACAGGCCTAACGGTCAGTACGTTGTTCAGAAACAATACCACAATTCGCTTGGAGCTTAACGCAATATAAAGTCGAATTACCGACTAACCCAGATGCCCATCCGCATGTTTACCGACGTAATAAGCGCGCAATTAGTGGATGTTCGGCCAACGGTACGTTCAAAATTGGATATCAAATGAAAGAGAACATGTTAAAGCGTCAATTAGAGATTTGAAGGTATTAAAGAAACTCTTATTGGCAATTGAATTTATCGGAGCCCCAAAGATTCGCGTGAAAAGCATGTCTGATCTTCTCGCTCATTCGTTTATAATCTTATTACCTGAGACATATTGAATACGTTAGTACATTTATACATTTCATGTGTTATAAATAACTCCACCAAGACGATTCATTTGACAGCCATAGTCTGTAAGAGTCAGACATAATTAAAAGGTCACTTGAGAGTCATCGTAATGTTAATAATACAATATCGTTGTAAATAATTAATAAGAAATTGTAAATAAGAAATCTGTAAAAAAATGAGACACAATGTCCGTAGATATCAAACTAAAAACAGTGTTATAATAGTTGCAAAACTGCAACTAACACTATGTACTATAGAACTGAACTCCTTTGCCTACCTCTTTGGGCACTACAGGCGTGATGTCATTTTTGTTTAAAGAACAAAACACAAAAGGAAAAAATACATTTCAAGCCAGTGTCAATTTAACACGCACTGGTGTCTGTAGAGTTAAATAGTGACGACGCATCTAATTATGGACATCCGCAGAGCGTCCGACACAAAACGTTGCAAAATATTACAAAAGGACCGAATTCGTAGACAGGACATCCGTGTATCATGTTTGTATCATGTAGAATAGTGTGTATAATGTATAATGGATTGTATGATGTAGATACGCAATATGAGTATTGTGGTTTATTATGAAAGTAACGTACGTAGCTCAACGCAACACAATACTTTTGTGTTACGCGTTATACTCGTACTGATATGACTACATTCGCTATTTCATCTATAAATATAGGTTCTTATTAAATAAATTTTTTACTTAATAGAAACCAAATATCTACCATATTTTACTAATCTACATATTTCATTAAACAATATACTATGTAGCTGTATTGTTGACTTACTATTTAACTATATTTCTATTTTTAACTATATTGCTATTTAACTACATTGTCTATTTCAATCACAAATCAACACGTGGTGCCATCCCGAAAAAACATACGTGAGTTAAGCTGGCACATAGTTAATCAAATTCTGTCTATGTTTTGGCACTATGAATCACAGTGCGACAAAAAAATAATATGTCCATACAATTCAATTTCTATGACTAAATAGCAGTAGTCAGTCACAAACAAAAATAAATATATATATTTGAGGAATAACAAAAATAAAAAGGTATTGATTGTCGTCGTTAGGTAAGAACATCGATCAAAAGTACATAATAATGTTACCGTCTACGATAAAACTGATTACCCCACAAATGTATTGCTTTTTTTCAGAGAAAGAAAGAAATTGATTATTAATTTGATGTATAGCATGATTATTATCGTTATAACAGTGAGACATACTCGTATTGTGAGGGTTCTTGGTGCAATTGAATTTTTATACAACAACGTCAAAACTTTACTATTACTGAGTCTTATTATCGTTATAACAATAGGGCATAGTCGTGTTGTGGGGTTTCTTGCTGCAGTTGAAGATCGGTTGAAAGACGTGTAGGGTAAG
>DWDV01001613.1:0-12873 GCA_018245615.1 Mimoniades ocyalus | reverse complement strand
TAGGCTCACCACCTATTCCATCGTGGGACTTAAAAGTAACTGGTGAAACGTGGGAATGTTCTACATTCCTCTGCCTATCTCTTCGGGGATTACAGACGTGATGTTACTTTTATGTAACATTATTTTAATTTTTTAATATTTACGTTTGGTTTTTTCTTATTTATAGCAATATTTTAGTAATAAGTCATTCAATAAGAGATCACGTTAAACTTTATAAAATAATAATAAGGGTTGTATTCTAACGTAACGTCACCCCTATTATCTGAGGTAGGCAGAGGAGTGTAGTACATTCCCATGTTTAACCAGTTACGTTTACGTCCCACTGTGGAACAGGTGAAGAGTCTATTGCCATACATAAAGCACATAACTAGATTCCGAATCATAACTAGACCCAGGATTAGAACTCAGGACCTCTCGATCGGCAGTCGCACTTGCAACCAATTCAACCAATGCTAATTACATTCTAAATATAAAATAATAATACTTTTTTTAACTTAAAATCATTTTGAATCTGCTCGTAGGTAAATATTGCATGACAGGAGGAAGCAAATCATTCACTGTAATATAATTTACTTATTAAACCATCCAATGAAACGTTTAGAGGGACAGAGAAAATACAATTTATATATTACACTACTGATTGGACACCTCATTATCCCGTATAATGACCCTCGCTTGCACTGCCACGACTTAATTACCACTAATCTGGCATTCCCTGAACTTCGCAGGGTGGTAACGTAATTACAAGTTGGTTTTCTGGAGAAATGAACATGCTGCTCCCCGCATTTATTATACATAAGCGGGGAATTTGGAAATGCTACGCTCGTGTTTGCTTTTAATACGTTTAGTTTTCGTGTTTTCGGTTAACATTTGCTATTTTCATTTAAAATCGAATCACTATCGTTTGAATCGGAGGTCGTTCGTGTTCATTGTGTTTGGGGCGCAGTGTTAAGCCGTCTCGTAAAGTAGTCAACACGCCTAGAAATATTTTTGTAAAATGTAGGTTGCTAATACGATTTTAAGGCGGTGTATGTGACAGAAATGTTCCTTAAAAATTCATACAATAGATGTACAACAATACTTGTAAAGGAATATATTAATAACAGATATTGTTCCTTATTTTGTATGTATATATAAGACGATATTCTATACCACAAGGTATTGTAAAATGAAATAATTGTGTTGCTCTGACCATTCGAAGAAACGACAATAAAAGTATATTCATTATAAATTTACAATTTCCTTTTACTTATTCTGTTCTAATTGAAAATAATGACGGAGTTCTGTCAACTCACGACAGCTGTTTAACCGGCCATCTATAAACTAAGTATGTACATACTCTTTTATTTATAAAGGAGCGCTGCGCAAATTATAAAAAAGAAAATTAAGTGTTGTCTTTACATATAGTAAAAAATGCTACCCAGCAAAGAATATATCTTACTCCGCAGTGTGGCATACGACCACCACTGCAAGTACATTTTATTGCATAATATTCATTACAGTAATATGTAAAAAAAATATTGGGGTTAGTTTTTTGGCAGTACTCAATAGATGGCGCTGTACGTATTTAGAGTCGTATTCTAGATATTAGTGACTGCAATGGGATCCTCCACATATTTTGAAAGTCCTTTAATTAAAATTTGGCAAGTTTCAATACGCGAATGAGAACATGCTAAGTAAAATCGATAGTCTTAAATATACAAACTAGCTAAACATCATAACACAGCTCAAAAGTTAGATAAACTGGATGTTTTCAAATTCGGCAAGGATCTTACGTTTTATTAAAGAAAAAAATCAACGCATTTACATCAAAGGTTAATTATCGAATTTGAAGGTATCTTTATATAGGAATTCCAAAGTGAAACATGATTACTCGTCCCTTTGTGGAGGCGGTTGCGTCAAAAACAATAATAACGATTTCGCTTTAGGAAAGTGGAGAGCAAATTCCACAAAGGGCACCGTTTGTTTTTTCATGGCGTCAGTCGCTTCGGAACTGGAAGGAAATTGACAATGAGGTTACAGTTCACCTTGTTCTCTCTGGATCCGGACAAGTCAGTTTCCCTATTTTTTTAATATTCCTTTTATCTATCACAAACAGTTCGATTTTCCTTCTAGACAAAGCTGCTGTGGGCAGTTTTATGTGTTATGATTCTTATGCCATGCTAAAGGTATCTTTGAAATTATTGAAAGGTGGCAGTTATTTTTTGAAATATATTTTTAAGAGATTAGTTCATGGGATACTAGTTTTAATATTAGCTAGTCATGGCAATGGTATTGGTATTTTTAGGGTATTCACTAAGTTTGCTTCTTTATAGCTTCGTTAAATCACTGCTCTTGTGCATCTGAACGTAATACATTCATATTTATATTAAGTAACATTAAGTAATATCCAATTATGAAGAATCACTTGCATTGTTTATGTTTTTACTGAGCGTACTTACTTGCTCTGCATTGAATATTAAATTGTTAAAGGTATTACGCTCCGAACAATTTCCAAACAGAAATTACTTAACAGAAAAACTCCAATTAGTTTCCTAACAGATATTACAAAATTCCTAACAGGATTATTGAATTTACTTTATTTCGATATTTGATGTTATAATGAACATCATGTCCAAATTATACGAGCTATTTCTTACGAGATTGTAGTATTATATTTGGGAAGATATCCTGGAACACATATTATAGGTACATTTACAGGGGCACAGAGCAACCATATCAAAATAAACTATAAGAACACAGACGCAATGTAAACAAATTGAAAATAACGATTATTATCGCTTGGAATACTGTTTCAATCTTTGTAGCTTTTGTGCATGTTAGCTTTTATTCTCATTTCTTTTTATTGTACAAACAAATGCTATTATTGATTTTCCTAGAAATATAACTCAAGAGTCAACTGTGGGAGCGACCACGTTGAAGCACAAATCTGGATGAAATATAATGGAAACCGCATTATAATTTAAATAATGTGTTCGGGTTGTGGGCATGCGGTTCGCTTAAATTGATCCGCACAAATCCGCACAAAGGAATTAAGGTCTTATGATAATAATTCTACCAATTAGTGTAAGTTTCGCTTCCGCATGTTTTGATCGAAACTGTAATGAGTGAATACGATACGATATAATTATTTTGTTGTTTCTCAAAATTGTAACACCTATCCGTAGTAGGGTAATGACGATCGATTTTCGATTTCAGTAATAGTTGTTCTTACGTATGTATTATGTTAATGTAATTCTTGAATATTTCTTCGAAGTTGGATTACATTTTGACTTGAAATTGAAAGTAAAGTCATCAAAACAGTGTAGTAGAATCATATTAAATATTGTGGTGATCTAATGGTGAATCGTTATACATGCATATCTTCACGCCAGGTCCCTCACGGGGCAGGCAGAGAGCACCGAGTAACAAGTATCTCTACCCTTACACACCTGCCGCGTTTCTTTCAGGAGTATATTGATTTATTATACATATATTGAATTGAATTTTTATTTTTGTTGATTTTTTATTTAGTTGAAACTTGGGTGTGTTCTACATTCCTCTGCCTACCTCTTCGGGGATTACAGGCGTGATGTTACTTTTTTATTTAGCTGTTTTGTTTTATTGTAACGAATAATCTGTCAATAGGCTTTTATAGCTGTTAAATTGCGAAAATCCGTTGTTTTTAATTAGGCTAAACATATTTTGTTAATCTTACTCGTAGCTATATATTATATTCTATTTCACATTTTCATCTCAATTATATCGTATATATCTATCCAGACCTTTGAACGTACGTTACTATAGTTGTACTAGAAACGTATATGTATATCCCCTGATACATTTGCACCGGAATGCGTGCGTACATAGATCTTTCAATACTGTTCAGCCTTGTCACAGTTGACATATGTCACAGTTGACATATGTCATAAATTTGTTTAGTATTTATATTGTCGATTTATTGGTTCCCTTTTACGATTGGATTCAAACAGATTGTGACAACTGCTTTTTATTTATATGTGTTCCAATTGTAATGATACCGTCCTTGAGGGCTGGCTTCGTAAAAATGATTGATGTCTAACAGAACTTTAGCTTAATTGAGTTTGGAATGTCCATAGTCTATATTTCAGTTATTTGAGATATACATAAGTGCTGCAACTTTTGTAATAACATTCTTGAGCGTTGGCATTTATTCATATTTATATTTGATGTCGGATAGAAGCTTAGATCGAAATTAGAATATCCACATTACAAGGTACAAGGTAACCAATTTCCATATCTTAATTTGTGTTGTCACAATTTAGTTAATCAAGTGGTAATTAAATATGCGTATATTTATTCCGAACTTGGTTCCCCTCTTACAGTGTTTGATCTTGACGAAAGTTATTTCGCAGTTACAACCTTTTTAAGACAGTTCAGAAGGGTGGAATGTGATCTTTACTTTTGCTAGTTGCTAAGACTCATGCCATTTTAAAGTGCTTACATTCAGCGATATAGTTTCAGTACCTACTCTTTGATCAATGTTTATGTAGTGATGAGATATTTTTTTACTTTGGGTGAATAGAGGTTTTTTATAAATTGTACAATGTTACTTATTTGTAAAATTGAGTATTATTGTAAGTTTTATATAATAATAAGCTAGATAGGGCACAATTTACTATTAACACAATATACTCAGCATTAACTAAAATAATTTTCTTATTAAAGAGATTTTTTACTTTTAATGTGGCCTAGCATCAAATCGCAAAACATGGGCATTGTTTCCCAAGTTGCGGCGACCCTAAATCTAATGCTAACACCGAACGGCGAAAAACAACTGCTTCGTAATAAGAATCCATAAATGTGGACAGACTGTATCGCGAGTTCCCAAACTCAATAAAAACTCTTGTAAAGTCAACATTGCAACTAATTGATTTCGTAAACTTGTTTTATTTAATTGTTCCCGAGCGGTTTGTTCCGAAGTTTTTATTGACTGATATGCAACTCCAATTATTTCGCCCTGGGCCTGAACGGACGCTGACGAAATCCCGTTAAATGAATTACTTGATTGCTTCTCAACATTCAATCTGGGGAAATGAATGAATGGTCATTTTGACGAATAATATACATATATTCATATGTTATTCGTATAACGCCACTACACAAAACAATACCTATAAGCCTTTTACGTTCTGAAAATTCCAACTCAATAACGAACTTGCGTAAAAGCTAACATTGCCACGATTTGATTTCGTGAATTTGTTAATTGTTCCCGTGCGGCCTCGTTCCGGAGTTTTTATTGACTAACGCAAAACTTCAATTATTATTCCGGCTCTAAACAAATACTTGATGTTTTTGTGTTTAATGAATAATTTAATTGTTTTCGGACCCAATTTGAAGTTGTAATTTATTAATTTATTAAGAATTGGCGATAAAGACAGAAAGCTAAACACTGGCGATAAGGCGATGAGCGATTAAGCTTTATGCTTTTGTGACAGAATGAAGTCATTACTTTAAAGTTTAAATATTAAACGTACCGAACACCGTTCACCAACTCAGATAGAAATACTTCACTTTAATATTTGTGTACCTCATGAGTTGTTTATTAAAATGGTAACCATGTTTCTATAACAAACTTTTCCTACACGTGTACTATTCAAAAGCAGGTAAAAAGAGCAAACGGGTACACCGTTACTCAAAGGAAAATACTTGACCCGAACTGCTTAAGTATGTGCCGCGATGCAAATCGTGTCGCGACTCGCGTGTCGCCTTAATTCTTGAAAGAAATACACGTTGGCGTGTGGCTGACCAACGTTTAGTGCAGCTGAAAAATTAAAAACTTATTCATGTCACAACTCTCCACTTACAGATTATAACCAAGGTGCGAGAAAGAACGAATTTGTAATTAAATTTCGCTCCGTTTTAATCGTTGTCGTCGTCGTTTAATCGGTTAGTCGTTTAATCGAAGCAGTTGGATCCACCATCGTGACCGATCCTTTCATCGTTTTCCTGTTGGACACAGATCCCCTCTTAATGTGGCGGGTTGACGGCATAGTACGTCATGCTGGCCAAGTAGGGTTGGCAGAATTTCCTTGCGTGGTTTGTTGTAAAGCTTATAAAAGTAGGTACATTCTCTCATTAGTCTTATAAGGATCGATTCTAACGCACCTTCTGAAGCTACCTTTGAAGGCCACTTGATTTCTTTGCAATGGTAAATGTGCTTCAGAATAAAACATATACCTACTTTAGAATTAAATAGATGAATGTTAGACGCCAACTACTTCTGCTACTAATCTCACTTTGTATTTTGGACTATTGGAACATTGTATTTTGCTATTGTAATCAGATGGCTGAAAAACTACTTTGTATATACACAGAATAGAAACTTATATAGGTAGATTTATATTATATGTAAGGATGATACTGCAAATTGATGATAGTTAAACAACACATTTTAATTTATAGTAGGTAATACCGATAATGACAAACTCCAAGCTTTGCAGGCTCTCAACAAGATGGAAGGCCTTACCTGTTTCATTACGGGCAAATATATGATTTTGATCTTAGTGTGAAGAAAGGTGATACTTCAAACCATAATGTTTATGTGGTCATTGTTTTCATTTACGTGATCTGCAGTTGAAATATTTGAATCGTACACGTATTAGTAAGAACGTGAATGTAGTTCCCCCGGGGCAGAACACTGTTACAGTTATTTTTTGCGCAATTGTTATCAAAACAATTTGTACTTTTGCTTGAAGGCATTGTACACTTGTGTATTATAGACGATTATTTTTCAATATGTCCTTGACCAAGATCGAATAAGATTGCTATCAACTAGTCGCCAGCGTCTACTTGTAACTTCTCGCTACTCGTTCGTAATTACTTTCTTAAAATCAGAAAACAGAAGTATACAAACCTTCCTACATGTACTCGTCTTTATAGCCTTTAGTATGAAGTCCCATACCACTTCCTGCAATTTTGTGCGTTTCCTTCCACCCATTCGATTCCGTATCTGGCTATGTAATTTTCAGATTTAACGCAGTATTCTTCAGTAATTGGAATCTCAATTGGGATACACTTTAACGAATAGGATCGAATGTCTACAAAATAAATCGAAACCGATAAATTGATTAAGAGCTGACATAATGTACCTATATAAACATTATTAAGACCGTTAAGAGGTATCTATACAAAGTTAAAATTACGCTTAATTTGATCAGTGTCTACAATATTATCGTGAAATTTATTTTGACGAGCGTCCATTCTGATATCCGAAACCAATAAGCCATAAACTCTTGGCTGAGCTTACGAAGGAAAAGTTGCGTTTATTTTGAATACTTTTCGTTTGCTTTAGAATTAAATTAAGTTAAAATTGTAACACTTTCGGTCGGTCGCGATTTAATTTGAAATTTAATTTATATTATTTTGTGGTCTAATGATTTAATATCTAATGGTTTTGGTTAAAATTCTTTATTTTGATTATGTTATAATTTTATTTTTCTCTTTGTTTAATGTTGGTTTTCTGATTTAGATTTTCTAGTAGTCACTCGGAGTCTGGGTATGTGCCTGGTGTATGGCAATAGGCTCACGACCCATTCCATAGTGGGATGTAAACGTAACTGGTGAAACGTGAAATATATATTATTTATAGTTAATACTTTATTGGTCTATTTGAAACCTCGATTGTTTTATGAAGCCTACAAAAAATTCTCATCTTCACTAAAAGAGGACTTATGTGGAATATCTTTAGTTATTAATCAGCCTATTGAAGAAAAAGTAAACCAATCAAAATACATGTGAAATGAAGCAGTATAATCGTTGCTTATAATCATTATATTGTTTCTAAATAACATTTCTTATTTATTTATAATTATTATATAAAAACGTACGTTCCGTTAAGATGTAGTCAGAAGGCACTTGACGAAGTACCTGAGTCTTTATGGACCTGACGCACTTCTCCTAGAACATTAATACATTCATTGACATTATATGAAAGTTGACGGAGATGCTGATCGGACTACGGCCTCAACCCTCTCATTCTGAGTGGGGACTTGGGTGCAAAAGTAGAACGATATAAGCGTTGAAACAAAACCATGAAAATAGTAGGTATCTACACTGTAGTTCTTTGAATACCTACAAACGTTGTTAAGAAATTCCACAGTGAACGCGCTTATTACTTGCTCCGTGGAAACTTAGCGTCAAGGACAACATTAACGATTTCACTTTACCAAAGTGGAGAGCAAATTCCACAAAGGGCTGCGTTTCTTTTTTGCGGCAGCCTCTTGCAACTAGACGGAAATTGAAAATGAGGTAACAATATACCGTGTTTTTTCAGAACAATTTTTTAAATATGTCTTTTATCTGTTATTCCTAGTTCTTTATTGCCTCGTTGCAAGCGCGACTACTGATCGGGAGCTCTTGGGTGCGATCCCCGGGTCAAGCAAAGGTATTATTGAGTTTTTCTAACTTGAAATTCCGAGCATAGAATCTGAATTTGTGCCTAATGTATGGCATTAGGCTCCTCCCTTAGTCTGTAGTAAGACGGAAACATAACAGGTGAAACGTGAAAGTGTACTACACTCATCTGTCTACACCGGGCAGATACAGGCGTCATGTTACATTTACGTGTAACTTCTAGTTCTTATTAAGATATTTTTGTCGGTATTGTAATCAGACACTTAGAAATGTAGTTATAAAAAATAGGTAGGTGTCGCTAACATTTCTCGATACATACATATTCAGGTTTAACGTTTTTAATATATTAGTTACATATTAGTAATAATATACAGGGATAATAATGTAATTTCTAGTAAGAACGTATGATAAGATCATAATACATTGCGCAAGCGTTTTGCTTATAAAAATATAAATAAGTCCTTCTGCAAGGTAACGTCAGCATAATTAATAAGTAGTGCTATTAAAAAATTGTGCGGTTTTTGTGACATCGCGCTGCACCTTGCACGGCGGCGACGAGAGCCGCGAGGGCGCGCACGAGTCACGTTCCGCTCATTGAGCTATGAGCAGTCCTTGCGTAGCTTGCACTTTGTTGCTTCACACAGCTTATAGATATATAAGAACACTGAGCGATGGGGGAGTCAGAAGTCTCCGGAACTGGCGTGCGTGTATGAAGAGCGTGAAGAATATGCAAGTACGTCAGAATAAGAGAATTGGCATGATGATAATTATAATAACAATAAAAAACTCATATTTGCACTCATACATTTAACAATTACTCAATGAATGAATAACAGATCAGGTATTTTTCTACATTCGTACTTCTTTATATTATAGTATTAATTCTGATATAGTGAGACCACTAATCTGCCAAAAACACATCATTTTTAAATACATAAAATGTATGTGCAGTCAAGAGAGTCAATATCCTTTACTAGCAGTATTTTTTCATACCGACTACACAAAATTTGTACGTGTAATAAAAAGCTTGTGATCAAAGGAATTTATATCGTTATTCAACTGCGTCATTAGCATGAAAGGCGTTTTATGAACTATTTCAAAGTGAAATGGCTAACCCCGTTTAGTCGATTCCGTTCATAAGTGTCGGGATATTAGGTTGTTATGTGTATGCAGGAGGGTCGGTTTTTCTTTGCCCACCCCTTGTTCGCGTGTTGAAACTCGCCAACCCCTCCAATTAAGGGGTACGCAAAGTGCGACGTGTGTACATAAACCGCCGCCGATATCACAACGCTTGTACACGACTTTTAAAAGCAGACTAACTTTGTAAATTTTCACTGAGATTTCATGTTTTTTTTTCAAATAAAACTCAGACGATATTACTTAGTAAGTCAAGAACATTTACAAGCGTGTTTATGTATACAAAACGCTAGAAATGTGAATTTGTTCATACATAATATCTAATAATAATATCTTGGGACATCTCCACACGCGGCCATCTGATCCCAAAGTAAGCGTCAAGAGAGCTTGTGGTATGGTAACCAGACGGCTGATAAACTACATATATACATATGAATATAATATACTTAGATAGATTTTTTTTGTGATTCACATCCAGACACAGGACAAATACTTGTGCTCATCACACAAATATTTATTGGAATGGGTGGGAATCGGTGGGAATCGAACTCACGACCCACGGCGCAACAGTCAGGTTCACTAACCACTGCACCAACGGGTCAGTCTATACATAACCCAATAATAACACATTTTTTTAAAACCGTAGACGCAAAAGCAACACTAGTGACCTCTGCCATTTCATAAGGAAAACACAAACACAGAACGCGAGCGCCGCCGAGTTCTAATTAAAATGATTAACTTAATGGTCTTTGTCATTAGCGATTTTAATTTCAAATCGGCTATTTTTTCGTCCGTTGAAAATTACAACTCGGCAGTAATTTTACGATTGGCACCGCGATTTTAAAGGTTTTACGAGCTATATAATAACGCGGCCGTTTCGCTATTGTTTAACGTCTCAGAGATCCCGGGCTAGTGTTGAGTTAACGCTCGCGCCGACCTCAGCGGGATCGCGTATAAACTCAGCCGAACGCTACCGCACTTACTTCGAGCGACCATTATTACTTATTGTTTTCTTTACTCCGCCACCTGTATTCGTTCCAGCGACTTGATTCGATTTATTTTCATTATTGTTCTTATATATATGGTTCTTGACTACCCCATTGGGTTAGTGGCTGCAAGCGCGACTGCTCACCGAGAGATCCTGAGTTCAAATCCCGTGTCGGTTACTGTTGGTTGTTTTTTAACTTAGCTTTTCTAATACAAATCTCTAGTAGTAGTCCGGAGTCCGGATTTGTGTCCGATGCATGGCAATAGACTCGCCACCTATTTTCATAGTAAATGAAGCTACCAATAAAACACATTATTTATAATAGTTTTATAAAAACATCATTTTATATTAAGAGTTCTATCGTGAACACTCGGCCACAGTACTAACATCATTGAAAACTTGTATTACAGTTTTATCCATAAAAAAATAAAATTATCGCAACTAAAACCAAACGCAAATTATCCTTATTCAAGTGAGTATGCAGTGACCAAACAATTTCCAACATCTAAAAGACGTTAGAGAAACAGAAATAAACAGAAACATACAGAAACAGGCGTGGAGAGCGCGTACATCTAAACAGAAACCGGTCGTCTAATTACACGTATTATGAAATTATTATCAGCGGTGTAACGGAACGGCGGCCTTAAATTAGGTATTTAATAATACATTTTATATCATTATCGAAGGCCAGTAATGTGCTATTAATTACGCGATTAACAGTGTTATCGAGTTGTAAACACCTTAATTAGGGACAATGGGGAAAAAATGGGCCCGTGCATTTACGAACAGACCTTGAGTTGCTTGTTTCTACGTTCGCCTTACATTTTCGAAGCTCGAATTAAGGAGTTACGTAATATCCCGCCTGTAGTCCCCGATGAGCTGGGCAGAGGAGTGTAGTACACTCCCACGTTTCACCAGTTACGTTTACGTCTCACTATGGAATAGGTGGTGAGCCTATTGTCATACACCGGCCACATATCCAGACTCCGAGGCACTACTAGATAATCTACTCGTAAGATAGAAAAATCCTATAGCGCCCGACCCGGGAATTGAACCCAGGACTTCTCGATTAGCGGTCGCGCTTGCACCCAACACGATGAGGCAGTCATATTAAAGAGTTTAATTCTATTATAACAAAATACACCATTTCATTTGGTATTCCTTAAACACAGATGACTTATGACTTATTATGTGATTTTAAGTTTATGTTTTGCATTCCGATATCATATTAACTTAATTGTTTGATTTACGAATGGGATATTTAGTTACCAGGAGTTATTTTAAATCTTGGCGTAAACGTTTTGTGTTGTACATGGGATTTATTACCCGAGTTGTATTGGATGGTATCTCATTTTTGTAGAACACAGTATATGTTTCAGTTGATATACACTTTAAATCTACTTTCGCGGTAGTGTGTACGCACCTTTACGGAGAGTTCCTGGTCCCGTATCTATTACGGATAATTAGTTTTCAAATGTTATTGTGGCGACGTGTTCATTGTCCTAGAATATTATACTGTTGTAGTGTAGGGATGCTTGATTTAATTCAGGAACTACTCGCGTTGATTATGTAACTTCTGTTGTATCCTCAGTTTCGCTGGTATGGCGATAGAGGATTTCTCTTTTCATTCTATTTCCACCATATCAGACATTATAATATCATTTACTTTCATTTCACTAAAATCTCACTAAATGGTAAGAGAGATGTCACCTACAATTGTCTTGAACTTACCTTGACAATTGTCTTGAAACATTTCAAACTTTAAAAAAGGTAGACAATCTATTAGTGACTTATAATAAAACGTCAATACGACAAATTAAAGTATAAAGTTCCAGTTCCATTACTTAATATTTTCTCTTCTGTCAGCACCATGAGCGTCAAGTTTCGGTTGGCACTGTATGCGCGCCGTAAAACAACATCAGGGAAATGTCTTACATGTATTCAGTTACCTCGCGACGTTTTTATAAGTGATACTTAATCGTAAATGACTTGTCAAAATGTCAAATGTTTTAAGAATAAGGTCTATATTGAAGTCAATATTCTAATTACACTTGATTCAAAGTATGATGTGAAACTATCGTTGACAAGTCGAGGCAAGTTGAATTAGCGTGGGTAGACCTGCTTATCGGTGGTGGGGATTACAGATCACATATCACACTCAATTACACTAACACTTGTTTATTTACTAGTTTTTATGTATTATTAATGTACCATCACCCCAAGCCCCTTACGGGGAAAGCAGATGAGTCTCAGAAACCGACGTTCGTATATAAAGAGAGACGTCAAGATTGTCCCGTTGGTCGTGTTGGTTGCACGTGCGACTGCCGATTGGGAGGTTCAATTCCCGGGTCGAGCACTACAAAATTTTTCTAATT
>DWDV01001612.1:0-12875 GCA_018245615.1 Mimoniades ocyalus | reverse complement strand
AATGCAGAACACTCTCACGTTTCACCGGTTACGTTTACGTCCCACTATGGAATAGGTGGTGAGCCTATTGCCATGCACCGGGCACACATTTTAGGGGTGCCAGTTTTGTTCATTCGACGTCTGATTGGTGTTGCTGGCGGCGCAGGTACACGGCGGGCGCGGGCGTGGGCGTGTTCCACAGCGGCGTGCAGGTGCACGGCTCGGAGTGGGCGTACGGCGGACACCCGTACGCCTTCACCGGCGTGTTCGAGATCACGCCGCGCGACGAGCGCGAGCTCGGCGAACAGTTCCGGTTCCGGTCAGTCTACCCTGCCGCTGTTGTTTACAGTACAATATTATGTTGTAAACCACGTACAATAGAAAACAATATCTAAGAACTCAAGGTAACATGGTATTAATAATAGACAATCTCATCGCTTATAGAGCGATCTCAGACTATTAACTTTTAGAACCTTATTTAAGGAAATATATAAATTTATTATTTACGATTTATTAACTTAGGCGGGGTTATATCATTTTTATGCTATTATATAGTTATGATTATATGCTTATCCTTTTCAGACAAAGTGTACATATAGGTTATACGGACTTCAGCGAAGAGGAGGTGAGGCGGCTGGTTACCGAACTAGGGAAACAATTTCGCGGTGACAGGTGAGTCTATTGTGTTTAATCTCATCCGCGATCATGGTTTTAAGATTTCTGGCATTCTATTTGGAGCTGGTGTACTGAACTAGCAGAGAATTTGAGAGCATAGTAGTGGAATGCATAAACGATGCAACATTTGCCATGATGCAGTATAGCATCGGTGTACTAAATAAACACATGCCACAAGCTTACCGCATGTGGCAATATCAGCTCATGGTCATCCGCTTTTTACTCCAATTGTATATGAACAATATTTATCGTTTTAATAGTCCTTGGTTGTTCTGAAATCTTTTGCATAAATCTTGTCAAAACTTTTATGTTGCGTCCTAACCAATTTTCTATTAAATACATACAAGACTTGTTCCTTGCTTGGAGCTATATGTAGAAAACGGCCATTTTTACCTGAAAAACAATGTTGGCTTAAATACGCGGACCAGTAAGAATGGTGAATTTATTTTTGTTTTGTGGGCGTTAATGTTTTTGTAAATATATTTTGATTCAAAGTCACATACAAAGTTACATTTTTCACGTAGTGTCCACATGGCCACTTTTTGTAAAATGTCAATGTCACCCGTATTCCCCCACAGTATAATATGCCATAACATTATGCTGTGAAAGTTACTGGCTTATACGAATCTGGCAGTATCGATACTAGCTAGTAAAGAAACATATTTGTTACGTAATCGTAAACTAACTCTATTCGCCAATCCAACGATGTGATGACCTCATTATAATTTAGAATTAATGGTGAAGTCATAAAAAACCGATATATCCACTAGGCGTAATTTCTCTCCAGTCTCTCAAGGTATTACATCATCGTGCTGAATTTTTAGAAATGAAAACTTAATACTGTTTTTTTATTGTCATATCGTAAATTATCCTCATAAACAAATGAACTTCTTTATAGGGCGCATTATTCATGTCGTCAGAATTAGTCATATTATCAGAATTAGTATGTTGCTCGATTTCAAACATTAATGATTTATCAGCAACAAACAGTAGTATTTCCTGACTGTCTTTTCTTATATAGGACATGCCATTTATATGCGTCAGGACTAGAAGTGGACCAAAGATAGAACCCTAAGGAACCCCAACTGAAAAGCGCGTTTCCGTAGACATTTTACCTTTCGCTTCATTTTTCTACATTCTATCACTCATAAAAAGTCAGGAGCTTGAGTTCGGTCCCTTTAATGCCGCGGTGGTTGAGTTTCCTCATTAAGATGACATGCTGAACAGAATCAAAAACCTTGTAAAAATCCTAGAATATGCGTAAAGCAACTTCCCAAGCATCGACAACAACTTTAAAAAGCTCTGCACCCACTTTAGTTATGGAGACACCGCTTGTAAACCGGTACTGTTTGATATGTAGAGGCGTTTATTTCTTCCGGAACTTTCTGCATACAAATGATTAATATTATTTTTCCGTTATTTTCAGATATCATCTAATGAACAACAACTGCAATCACTTCACGTCCGCATTTTGTTTGGTAATTGTACATCCTACTCATATTCAGATGTATATCAATGAAATATGTACGTCCTTGCGGTGGATTTTTTAACTCGAATTCAAAATTTACATTTCACGTTTAAATCGAGATCAATTTTTACAAATGGTTGTATTGAGTATTTGAATTTGTAATGTAAAATAATTTTATCAAGGCATATGTACTTGAGCGTAGGTTAGTAAGTAGTGTCTGTTCGAAATTCGATTTTCAGCCAAAAAGGACATTTTTGTCGGTTTAGAAAACACTTACGCATTGGTACATGATAGCATTCAAGAAAATAATTTTCGTTATGGCACATACATATATTGCTGCAACAACTCATTTAACAAAGCAATATTGTAAAAATATTTTGATGCATAGGGCAGGGTTATATTAAAAAGTATTTAAAAATTCCTCCACAAACGGTTATGGGTAGGCGGTGCATGCGGCGCTAGGCGCGGACGCCGGCCGGCGGGCGGCTGTGGGCGTCAGCACATGTGCACACTTATGAAGCGGTGTTAAACTGTTTCATTAAAATGTTCTACTACGGTATTTTCTACTTTTAAGCATTTCTGTTGCACTATCGTAATAACGATTCGGCTGTGCCAAATGTGCTAAGTAGTAAGTGTTGAGTAGTTTTCTAAAAGATTTTGTTTCGAAATATCGCTGTTAGCACGCCTCAGCCTCTCTTCATGACGAAGGAATATGAAGCTTGTAACGCTTCCGCCGCGCTCCGCTCCCGTCCCGCCCCTGCGTCGTTCTGCCCCCGCCCCGCGCAGCCTCAACATTACATATGAATAACACAAAAAAACTGCCACCGCCATGCAACCGCCTCCTCTGTCTGTATGTGGAGGATACACGTAGGGTTTTAAGAAACATCAAGGTGTAGCGCTGCTTTTCAGCAGAAACTTGAAGATTGCGTTGAGCATACCCAATAAGTAATAAAGTGATGACGGTTTCCAGGCGTTATGCTCGCGCGACATCCCGGCCTGGGTCAACCGCCTGGCCTACGTCAGCTCCTGCGTGCCTTTCCTGCAGCGCTGTCTGCCCAAGTGCGTGATTACATTATTACTAGTGCTCACTTCCACTCGAATCTGAATTAATCCAACAGATAATAATCGAGTCGTTAAATTCGTTGAAATTTGAAAAATAATTTAAAAGAACTTCTATTAATGCCGCTGAGTTTTAAGGCTCTTTCAATATCGTATGAAACGCGTTCGTTCGCCAGGGAGTGGCTAACCCCCGCCGCCTTGCAGCAGTCGCTGGCGGGGCACTCGCGCTCGGCGTCGCCCGCGTCGCCCGCCACGCCCTCCGCGCCCGCGCTGCCGCACTAGCGCTGTGAGTTCGCGGCGCACACACGCGCACACACGCGGCCACGGCCACACGTACACACGCGAACACGGCCACACGCACACACGCGAACACGGCCACACGCACACAAGCACACACACGCGCACTCTACATTAGTGTGAACATGTTACGTTCTATCGTTGGTCATAGATGGATAAATATAACACGACACGTGGTTGCTTATCTCGTCTGCTTAAAAGTCTCAATAAAAGACAAAATTTAACAAATCGAAATCCACTGACAAAAGTGTTACATTAATTTTTCCTTTTTATTAAACAGGGGCTGCTCTGCGCGAGCGCAGAAAAGAGCGAGTTGTGCGTAATGTTAAATAGATTTAATGCTAGGTGACTGTTTGGCGCATTGTCGAAATTAGATTTAGAGTATATCCATTATCTGTGCCTCGACAGTAAGGAGGCCGAATGGCTTTAAACGATTTTTTTCTCGACAAATTTTTTTGGTAACTCTTTTACTAACGTCATTTAGTGTTCTATTCGCGTGGTCTCAAATTTAAAAAAGTTTAACAGTAGGTTTTTTTAAAATTAAAGCCATCGCCTCTTTACTGTCCATTAAGTTTAAGCAGCCATTTTACTAATAAAATAATTTTTAGCTAGGCCTACATGCAATTAATTTAATATAGTAGGTATATATGTTTATGAATATATTTTTACGTGTTGATTTTGTATTTTCAGTTATGAACAATATTCTAGTTTAAAGCGTTAACAATTGTGTGTGATATAAGGCGTATAATTATGTTTTATTAGTGAAAGGGCCCAAAGTAAGTGTAAGAAGGAAATCGATGCCGAGTAATGTAATTTTTAACGACTTACACTTTTTTAATTGCCCCAAATGTTAAATATTAAGTCGATGTCCTACGATTGTTTCAAATTCCAATTTTAAAATCGTTAATAACTTAATTCGAGTTATGTACTAGTGGCGCCATCTGTTATCTGGTTCAGAACACCAATCTAAAAAAGCCCGTAGAATTACCAAAAAGGTATAATTTGGAATGTTAGTCCAAACGGCTAACACGTGAAATAATAAATTGACAAAAGTTTAATTGGCCTTCAAGTACAGAAATGACTTTGGGTGGACGAGAATTGATGTTTAGAATTCTGGATCCGAAAAATCCTAGGACACCGAACCACCCATAGCTTGTATAATTACAATTATAATGTGATATTGCATTTAACAAAAACGCAGAAAATTTGCGTTTTCAACCGTACAGCATTGTACTGAATAGGTTAAATCATATGAAGCGTTTTTGTTAATTGTACCATCATCTGGCGTTCGTTTAATAGAAAAACCTTGCTGTATTTAAAATATATAGGTTTTAAAAACCTTCACCAGTGCCTTGGAGTGAAAGAGATGGGACTAAATAGATGTAATGCGCCCTCTCTTTCTCTCTGCATATATTGCTGCTACAGATTTTCGAGGAAAAACTTTTTACACGCTGCTTTTTAAAAAATAATTACATAATAAAAAATATACATATAACCGTTTCATAGAATTAATACATTTCATTGGTTTTAATACAATAATTAATATATATTAACTGCAATTTTACTAGATTTACTGAAAAGAACCTTTCGTTTATAATTTTTATCTAATTTTTTTAATCTTTAAACACTAAAGAAGTTATTGTTGTCGTGTTATATAATAAATGAAATGTGTATATATTTCTCTTATAAACGAAAAAGCGAAAAAATTTTACAACGAGTATTTGAAAATTGTGTAAATAATGTTAAAAGTAGATGTTTTAGTCCCTGTTGAAAGTTCTGTGTACGTATACGTTGAAAATAAGTTAAAGGGGCATAATATTATACGAGATGAAGTCATTTCAACTCCAAATATTGAAGCACATGTAATGAATATTCCTACGTGCAACAGTAATTAATACATTACAAAAATTCGATTCGGATAAAAACTTTTTTCATTAAAAAAGAAATAGCTCATTGACAGCCATTTTTTTCAATTTATGCCTCTTTAACATAAATATAGATAAACCAGTTTATACACGAAATAATATTAACATACGTAGGTATAGTGGTCCGTCCGTTGCCATTTTCTTATGACTGGTATGGTTCGCGCCAACAGGAATTCGTACATGTCGACTGCACTACTGTACTTTGTATTGTGGGATTTATTTCATATATATTTTGTTTTCCACTTTACACAGTTCTCCTTAAAATGAGTAATTTCCTCGACAGTTTGCAAATTACGAAAAACAAAATGTGTCTCATTGAATATTTTATATTCACTTTAGTAAATTTAAATCTGTAATTTAATGAACATCTGAAAAAAACTCCCAACAACTTTAAAATATTTTAAATTTGTTGTTTTGTTATATTATATTTTGTAATTCGAATGTATTCACCAGTTGTTTGACTGATTTTAAGTAATCTGTCAATATTATGCCAATTTGATTGTTAGAAAGTTTAAATGGATACAAAAAAGCGCGAATTGTGCCATTTTTAATGGACATAGATTCTTAGTGTTGTGCAATGTATATTTAATTGTATCATAATATTTGAATTATGAACTTGTTTATAGTTGTATCTGTAAAAATTGAAAAGTGCCATGAGATATAGGCTTTGGATGTTGTTTGTAAGTTGTATACCATATTAACAAAACAAATGAAATTATATATTGTAGGTGTAAAGGAAACAATAGTCCAATATTGTTGATGACAATTGAATATTAATGATGTTGATCAAGAGTTGTCGCATAGCTTTGTACTATTTTATTGGCATCATATATTTATGCAGTAATTTTTTTCCTTTTATTTAGTCTTCGAAAAATAATTAACTCTGGTCTTCTAAGATAATAGGATTATTAGGACATTAGCCAGCCAATACTTAATGTGAAATTGAATTAAAGTGATCTCGAAATTTTTATATTTGTTTAGTGAAAGTTATAGTTCAGAAAAAATAAAATGGTCATAGTAAAAATGTATAGTGAATCAAGATCATAGTGTCAAAGTAGTGTTGACTTAAAAGTTGGCTATATCTAATTGAAAATTGTTCATATTTACTTTAGAATTATTACATTATTTCTCGCTTATTTTTTGCACTATGACATAAGTTTCACAATTCTGCTAGGCTCTTGTTATATGACAACATTTTTACACGCTTTATATTTATTGGTATGTTAATAATAAGGTTTCTTTTAGGTCTTCGTGTCATTGTGTAACTTTAAATTCACGTGGACCATTTTGTTACTTTTAATTGTTCACCGCATTTACAATCTAAGTCTGCCTTAAAAACTGGTAAGATTAGCTACTACTTATTTATACATTTTAAATATAATACACGAAAAGCTGATTGGTGATAATGTCTTGCGATAGCGCTCACTTCCTTCCATTTCGTATATATATACACATAGTGCTATAGGAGTGTTTTCATGGCCCAAGCACTTTGAATAATTATTATATAATATGCCCCGTGTGGAAAACTGTGAATCAATTAGTAAGTTAGTGTTATCTTTAGTACTTTAACATAAGTTTCGAACTGTTGTTTATTTGACAATGCGCCAACAGAATAATGACAAAACGACGTTCTTCAAACGGAGACATTTGAGATGAAATTCCTTCTTTTGATAGGTTTCTCTTGTTGAATAACGTTCCCAACTATCGAATAATTAAATATTGGACTGTTTATAAGAGTGAAAATGACAAGCGGAAGAAATAATTATGTACCTAATGGTGATCTGACTTTTCGTTTTAAAAAATACTTTCTACTGGCAAATGTCATACAGTTATTGTCCGTTGGAACAATGAAAAATCTCAGAAATTTGTGAAGAACAAATAAATACGTATTGTAATTTCGTTAAATTGAATGGTGTGTTTCAAAGATAGTTAATAATTCAACATTGTGATGTGAATTATTTCTTCTAACGCTGTCTTAATTTTCACGACATTATGTGCCACAGTTCTTTTGTTACAATAGTGTTAAACTTTTATAGCTATCAACTGACTATTAACATTATATATAGATAGTATGTATGTATATATGTTCTCGTATGTTTCGTGTGGCACTGTACTTGCTTTTGAGAATTAGATGAAGTGTATCGAGGTTAACAACAGTGCCATGCGGGGATCTTACTTTAGAAATAGATAATTATCGTGAACGCGAACGTTATGATGGCAACATTGATCTTAGTAATTATACTTGTTATAATAAGTTGACCGTAGTTTTTTCTTTCACGCTAAGGCCAGTTATAACTAAACCAAAGACAAAATCTTGCACACTCGTTTTTTTATAACTTTCGGTGTTCATATTGTTATTTTAGTGCACTCAAAAGTCATAGGACAATACATCGACAACATCACTATTACCTTGAGTGAATAATTTTTTCATTCTAAAGTGTAGTCTAATGCTGAACACCGTATATACTAAGTAATTTTACTTCACTTTTCCTCTTTTAACATGACAAAGTGACAATGCGAGTGCTCCGCTCTCCGCATGCATTCCTTTCTTTTGAAGTGTGCGAGTGTATCTATGTAACAGCTGCTATATTTTTTTTCTGTATTTAGAACCACGTTAACGAATTGTTAATTTGCATTTATTTTCACTGTTTACATTCGTGTGTGCATAACGTTGTTTTTAAAATGTGTCCCAACGATCGTTTGAATACCTGCATGTTAATATAATACAGCACTATGAAAATTTCAAGTGCATGATAGTAAATAAGAATAAGGTCAGCATAATGTATCACAGTTGCACGTTACGTTGGATACGTGAAATTTGTGCACGACCATGTCTGGCAGTTGTGATGTAATGTTTTACAATGAAATAGATTATATGTCGGTCAAATTTACATTAGTTTCTACTTTGGAGTTAATTATGGGGTAAAAATCTCTATTTTTATTAACAATGTATTCTTAATGAACTTATTTAGTGTAAAATTAACTAGGTACTAATGAACACTGTTACATATACTACTGAATTATGTATATTATATTCGATGAGTTGAAACTGAACACTGTGGAATTTGTTATTCGCTCATTGAATATTTAGAGGTTTTTCACAATATTGTAAAGACAACAAAAATAATGTATCGGAAATAGATTTTTTGAACAAATAAACTGTCAAGTTTTCAGTGCAATGTTTTATTCAGACCATAGTTCATAGTTCATAATCATATCATAGTTCATAATCTACATCAATTTATTGATTAATCTTCCCATTGCATCCCATCCGAATTTCTTAATCAATTGTTTAGTAATTTACAGACATAAAAAAACTAATGACTGCATTTCATAAAACACCCATTGATCTAAAAAATTTACACTAAAAAAACGTATTTTCAATAAGGTTAATAGAATTTTGATTCTTATGAGAATACTATTTATGTACCATAAAAGTTTTTTCCTCGAGTATTTTTAACAGAACAAGGGTATTTTTGTACAAAAGGTTAACGTTTAATTTTTTTTTACTTTGGAACCATTAACAAATTTATTATAGAACCACATTATTGACAGGTGATGGTATCTGCATTATCATTGCAGATATGTATAAATAGCAGATGAATTTAAAAAGTGGCTTTGTTCGCATCGTATTAAAATAAAACTATTTGCCCATAGCCGTCCATCGTTAGATGTATGCGTCCTCAACAACACAACAGGCGCTTGTATGATTTGCTGGATCTATCGGTTTTTCGCAGCCCTGAGCTTTGTCCATTTACCGTTAAAGCTATGCGAACACTTGTCAAATAATGTTTCTATTACGATAAGATACATACAGGATAGCTATTTACACGAGTTTATGTTTATACCGACCGAATGCGGGCGGTCTATTTACAAGCCACGTTTCTAATTCAACTAGCACGGAAACAGTTTTAATTTGTAATGTTACTCTATTAATCTCTGCTGGGAATAATATTCGGAATATTTTATCTGTCGCCCGTCTGTGATGACCAAATGTTGCTGTTTCTGGGGTAGAGGGGCATCGAAATGGTCGCAAGGCGGTTTTAGTAACTGAAACAATAATCGCCCCAGTTGTGTAATATTTTTGCACTTGTTAATATAAATAAAACACGGTACCTTACTCAATCCATTTTAATTAGAATAAAATCATACACCGAACGGTTCCCACATATTGAAACTTAAAACGCGGCTTAACTAGTAACTTCTGTACATCACTAAAATCACACTCACTCACTCAAGATTAGCATTGTAACCTCGTCATAGAAACCTACCTAAACAACTATACCTGATATTTGCGTGTCCCCCGACACCCGGCTATCTCCTATTGAGCACGAGGTGACATTCACAATGTCGCCTCGACGGCGGCCCGATCCGTATTGTCTACACTCTGTCAAGTAATCTGGTATGAAAGACGAAAGTTACCTCTACAAATCGAGTCTCAGGTGGACAAGTTGAGGACGTTAGATTTGAGAAAGTGACCAGATCGAGTTTGAACAATGAAGGAGATCAACCCGTGAGCGTCTATTGGAAGCGGAGAATAAAAATTAAATTGCGGTAAACGTAATAACTCTTGAGACTTATATGCTAGGTGCACGACTCGCCATACAGTACCTACTCTATACGATTTATAAGTGATATTAAAAGTAAGTCAAATCCTAACCTAGTCGTACGCAACTAACTTATAACTTTAGTATACAATGGTTCGTCAAAGAACAAACTTTCAAAACGTTTTACTATCAACTCTTACCCTTCTACTAATTATCATATTCACCTTGCAAATGCAATGACGATGTACATATAGGATATTAAACAAAAATGTTAGTATAAACTAAACATTATTTATACATTTATAGTCAAACATTTGTTTCTGAGTAAAATTTAGAGACAATATTGTCAATCCAACTGTTTAATATGTTATGTCTTACCCTATTGTTATTTCTGACTATTCTGTTACAGAAACAATCATTGATGTGTGCTAGTGTACTGTATCTGTGTGATGTCATTAGACTCTACTACTGGGGAGAATCTCTACATTCTCTGTTTTTGTTTTCCCAGAAATAAGAAGGTAGTCATACAAAATGGTTTTGTTACTGTCAGTGTGCCTAGTGCTGTATAGGCGAATGTGGAACACTATGTTGTTTGGTTGTTGATGGTTTGGCTAGTCTTGTGTAGTGGCAAGGCGCTGGAGGAGCTCTTCGCCTCACTTCTTCTCGCCGGTGTTGCCAGTGTTACCCGTATTTGCACCGCTGTAATTCTGATAACAAAATATGATCATAAAGCACAATTGCAAATATGTAAGACACTGTCACCGATATTATAATGAATAATACGACAATTACATTAAAATTATATTAAGTTTATTTAAGTAGATACAAAAATAATGACAACTTCAAACCCAAGTTTTGTGGGATATGTTTGTGAACAACTATTATGTGAATATGAAAATCTATTTATTTACTGAAATTGTAATTAATTTATCTAACCTATCTCCCACATTTGATCAATTACGTTTACGTCTCATTATGGAATACCAGGCACAAATATAGACACTGAGCCACTATTAGAAAATCTAAGTAAGAAAAATCCAATGGTACTCTCGACCTAGGTTGAATCCAGGACCTTTCGATCGGCAGTCGCGGTTGCAACCACTCGACCGACAAGGCAGTAAAATATATCAAATTGTATTAATGTCATTACATTAAAATCACAAAAAGGTATAAAATGGAAGCTTCACAGTAATAAAATTACCTGGAAATATTGAGCCCACGCCTGCGCCTGTTCCGCCGTGTTGCCTTGCTGGTTGTTGCCCTGCTGTTGCTGGTACTGTAAACGAAAATCATTCCGTGGGCACAGCAATAGCACACCATCACATCAGGAAACACACAGATACACATCAGGAAAATAATAACTGTAACCATAGTTACACTGTACAGTTAGTTAGTGTACACTGTACACAGTTTATTTGAATGACAGAATTCGATAATAGTGAGTTGCCTAAATTTAGACAGCGGCGTTTATCACATGTTTGCATCAAGTTGAATTTGTCCTTTTTAAACATATATACTGATATATGCATGCACATGTTATAATATCCACTTTTGTGTTTTATTTCTAATACACAAATGATTTACGTGACGACATTTTCATTTTCAGCACCCTACTAAAGGAACAAGGAAGATTTGCTCATTTTTGTCCCGTCACATACCCCCGCCCAGCCCTGCTGCTGCTGCTGCCACTGCTGCCACTGGTACCACTGCTGGGCCGTGTAGTTAGCCTGCCATTGGTTCTGCTGTTGTTGGTTGGCTCCGCCCGATGCACCCGCCTTGCCTTGCTGCTGCAACTGTTGGTTCTGCTGAGGCTGCTGGCCCGGCTGCTGCGCCATCTGAGCGTTGTTGCCATTGCCCGGGTTCCAGCCCCAATTGTTCCAATTGCCCCAGCCTGGAAACAAGAAGTTAATAATGCAATGGAAGACCATTAACAATAAGCACATACCAATGTTTTCAATATTCATTATCTCTATTTAAGTGTAAGAAATTCCATTAAAAGTTTAAAGGCTTGTCATTTCATATGAATAGTTGACAATACTCAAATGTGATTAATAATTGAGGACTAATTAATATCCAAGAAGCTCCTATCATTATATAAATATACATATATCCAAACTGGCTAAGGGTAGTACATTCGTATCAAAATTTTAGCGAAAGATTATATGGTTAAACTATTGTAGAACAGTAGTTTGATGTAGCATTCATATTGTGCTAATAATACATATATTGTCAATTATTCTGTTACTTCACTTCACTATTAATTATGAATTGATTCCAGTAGAAAGATTCATATAAAAATAATACATATGAAGAAGAGCAGTATGTATTACATTACCTTGGTTCTGGTTTCCCCAATTACCCCATCCTCCCCAGGCTCCAGCCCACTGATTCCAGGATTGATTTTGACCTTGATTCTGACCCTGATTTAGATTCTGGTTCTGGTTTTGATTTTGATTATCCTGCTGAAGTGTAAAGGTAATATGAAGATTATTAGATATAAGATGAACTGTATTATTAACTCAAAATTAATGAATTTTGAGTTGTGCCGGTATTCATGCAAAGGTGCGACATTTTTTGTTAATAGGTGTGCGCGCCAGAATTTAAATCCGGGCTTCCGCAGTGAGAGGTCGTATTTCAAACCACTGGTTATCACTGCTTAATTATTAACTGGTTAGCTGCTACTATTAAACAATGTTCGATTACAATACGCGACCATAGGGAAACGGTCATGGACATTTATCGGACATTGGACGGTCTAGGAACTCAACCGGTGCTTTCTAGAGCAGAATGTTAAAAGTTTGTCGAAATTCTTTTTGTTTCTCATTGCTGCGCGCCGTGCGCCGTTCTCAAGCGGCGGAGAGCGGGCGGAGAGCGGGCGGAGAGCGGGCGGAGAGCGGGCGGAGAGCGGGCGTACCTTGTGGTGCA
>DWDV01001611.1:0-12877 GCA_018245615.1 Mimoniades ocyalus | reverse complement strand
GCAGCCACTCGACCGACGAGGAAATTAAATTCGTAATGGACAATTAGGTAATACATAACACAATCACATCTGTATCGTATCTAGACATTTTTGCTCAGAAGACCGCATTTGGAACCATTCGATTCACAATGCAGTCATAATTATTACAACCTTACCTTGTAGCCCAATATTGGTTCACTTCCGTTATCTTCAACCGGGAGCCAATCAATATAATATATCCCATCTCCAAAATCGGATATAGCGAGAACATCTGTAATAGGCAGATTAACTTCTTCCGTTTTGTTTACTTCATAACCTCTGATAATAACCGCTACGGCTAGTAGGCTAGCTACTATGAGCTGCATGCTGTAGGTATAAAATTATGCTTGGTATTAATCAAATGATTATATTCTTCATCATAATCAGCCCTCTGCAGTCCACTGCTGGACATGGTTTCCCTGAAGGACTATGCCCATAATTCTCAGGCATGCGTGTTGGGGATTGTGGAAGTTCTCGCACCGCCTTATGACACGGGAAAAGAGACGCGCTTTGACCGGCGTCCCGCGTGGGCTCGTACGGTTGGCGTCGATTTCCGAAGAGAGCGACGACTGGGCCGTCGAGCCGGCGGGGGCGCAATAACAAGCTTACCACCGCGCCTGTAAGGGCGGGGTGTTCGTCACCGCGGGGCGGTGATCCCCACGAGATTGCTCGGGTAAAGAGGTGCAACCTCGAAGCCCGCAACCGCTTCCCTAGTGCCGCCTTAGCTCTTGTGGCGTATCCAAACGCCACTAATTGATAATGATGGCAATAGCAGAGAGAGAAAAAAAGCAGCGTACGTAAAATGGCTGACAATTAAGTGACGCTTCGGGATTCAAATATTTTCCATTGTAAACTATCCTCATTGTAAACCTGTAATTTGTACTTGTGCATAATTATTTCTAAGCCGGTGTATTGAAATAATATACTTTGTTGTGATAAACAAGTGCTTTTATATACAATGACATTTTTATTATGACTATATATTCTATGATTACCTGATCAACGCAGCTATAATGACACAATTCATATTTTTCACAACGTGGCTGTGTGTCTAAATCGGACGCTTATGTATTTCAACTGAGAAACAAACCAAATGTCTCAGTAATATGTATTAGATACCCAGACATACTTTTGTACAACACACGATTATGAGCTTTAAGAAGAAGTGTATAAGGCACAAGGAAGAAAGAGATGAGATGAGGAAAATATTCATATTGTTAACATGATTATATTAAGGTCAGATTTTCCGCGCACGTATGTACTATTGACTATGACCAACAAGAGACTGCGTATGTCAAGACCGTTGACGTTATAATAACGTGCAATAGCAACAAATCAGATGTAAATAATTTAGTTTCATAAAGTGAATATTTTCATTTCGCTGTAGTATTTACTGAAACGCACTTAGGAGTTATCACTCACTTTATCAACACATCATCCGCCCGTTCACCAAACTACCAGACGCGGGTCATCCTAATAAGCGTAATTGTCTACTTTGCCATGGGTTTTATCCCATAATATCCCGCTGCGCATGCGGTTTGAGCTTGTCACTCACTTACCTTCCTTCCGTCCTTAAACCTAGAAGTTCATATTAAATTTCCGCTACATATATGTATGTACTTTATTGTAGGCGCCGTACCCATTGGGCCAGCATGGCGGAGTCTCCAACGTGCTGTCGGTCAGCGAGACACGGCACCCTGGCTGGCAGTGGACCTGGCCGCTTCAAGGCAAATAGATTAAGAATAGCCGTTCCTAGACAGTGTTTAAGCAACAACTGGATTACTAATTGAATACCAAATTTTAATGACAACAGATAAATATTCCAGTACGCAAAGATTCTATTACCGTTCAGTTATAAAAAAGTAAACCATTGATAAATTTATAATTCGCAACTCATAAGACCACAGGTCAACGGTAAATTGGTATATGCCTCGCATCGTCACTATTTTAAAAGATCACATGCACAAAGTAGGTACTTAGGTATTATTTATAAGTGTACATTACGTAACAATTTATTATTAGTAAGTAAATTATAATTTCTTTCAATCTATCAAGTTTTTTTATTCATTTACGGCGTCCACCAGCATGCAGTCCAACGCGGTGTAATATTGCCTAATGTAAGTACAGAAAAGCCAATCTGAAGTCTTGTTACACATTTTTCTTTCATATTTGGATGTTGAACTGACTGATTGACTGATAAACATTCAAACATACGATTTTTCATTTTCATAATATTAGTAGGTGTTGAATCATAGATCCCTTGATCCACTTTTCGAAATATGCACAATTGGAAAATAAAACACTACGATGAGTAGACGATTAGTTTATTCTAATAATGACACAAAACACTCGGGTACATTACATTAGTATAACATAGGTACAGGTTGGGGCCGGATCCGACCCTAAACCAGCACGAGGTGAACATTGAAGTCTTCCTCCAAGAACATGCTAACGCGATAAGAACAGAGATAGAATATAAAATAAGAAT
Organism: Mimoniades ocyalus; assembly: GCA_018245615.1. Classification (NCBI taxonomy): domain Eukaryota; kingdom Metazoa; phylum Arthropoda; class Insecta; order Lepidoptera; family Hesperiidae; genus Mimoniades; species Mimoniades ocyalus. Next base: position 10,371 of record DWDV01001611.1, on the reverse strand, counting down.
AAAATAACAACACACCTGTACTTTCCCGATGGGGTGGGCAGAGCAGCGTAGTACCTACTCCCACTTTTCACCAGTAATGTTATATGATATTATATTATGTTATATTTTTTTTTATATGAAAAATAAAATAAATTGAAACTGGTGTTCGTGTATGAGTGTTGAATGTAGGAGTTTGGCAGATCTATAAAGATCTTTAATACTCGGTGGTCTCTGCTTACCTCTAGAGGGACCTGGCGTGGAGATATTTCCAAAGTACCTAATTCTCGCAATGCATTTTCGGCTTCAACAAAATATTGCTGTTTTACAAAATTCGGAAAACCATTATCTATTTGAGTTAAGATTTCGTAAAAAAAAGAACTAAAAACTCCGTAGTTACCATCCAAGACATATCTATCTTTGTATGAAGTGAAAGCGTGAAGGAGGAATAAGTCAGTCGGTGGGTAGAGCTATAATTACATGTGTTCATATTGTTGCGTAATCGAACAGATTAGAATAAAGTGCTAGTCGTAACTAGAAACTTCCAGTCGCGCACATATACATAAAACGACGGAATGAAGTTTCTAGTGCCTTCTACAACATTCGACACAATGGCGCCCTCTGGTGTCGAGTAGCTGAACTACACATAATGGAATAATCTGAAACGCGATGTTTCTGGAAAAACATTCCGGAACATTCGTCCAGGTATAAAAACGAGGCGTGTACGGTTGCTAAGACAGTTCGTGTTTGCGATACCACGAGTTAACATACGCGATACAAATGTTAAAGTGATTTAAGTGTACTTTTGCGAAGTAATTAATTAATAAATTGTTTCCTACGACTTTTAATTGGCGTAATTTTACTTCTACGAATCCCGGCTCGTGACAATAATATAGTCTAGTGTCACACAACATATTTTGTTGAACCCGAACTCTACAATTGATTTATGGAAAGAAATCCAAACGAAAATACATTATATTGGTTACCTTACACCGGAAATTTGACATAGTGCATATCCCTAATGAATTGCTTGAAAATATACAAAGCTAGATTACAATAAATTCAATATAAAGGCATAAGGCGACGTACGGACTAAGTACATAAAAGGTCATATACCCACACCTTCGCATGATATAAACAGCATTGAACGATCATTTCAATGACTAGAAGTGTTTTAGTGTATCAATAATTTTCTTTGTATGATTCCCAACTGATTGACGAGCAGACGAGCTTCATTGTAAGGGGCCACCGATGACGTTAAGATTTATATCGCTTTTTCGTACGCTAAGCTTCTTTACCAGCCGTCTCGTGGGTCCCATTTTTAATAATTCCGATTATTTTCAGACATACAAATGAAACCAAATACATAGCTATTAACTTATTTTTTTTATCTTCTTACAAACAATAAAATAACTAAAACAAAATATATATGATTTTGAGAATATAAACACGGACTGATCGCTCACCACCACCAATAAGCTCACCTGCTAAATACATTAAATTCATAGTATTAATATCTGTAACAATATCCAATCAAATCTCATTACATACTGTGCTTTTCCTTACATTACATTTCATATTGTCATTTTACATGTCATTTTTAATTTAATACTTTACGGGACAGTCCGATAACAAACTTCAATAACAAAGCACACAATGCTAACTAATCATACACAATTTCATTAATTCTTAACTATAATTATAAGAACCTACATAATAATGGACGCTTATTCAAACATGTCGATTTGAAAAGTGACAATAAATTGCTTTTTTCTCCCAAGGATTCCCCTGACACTTGTGAGCTGATAAAAACACAAACGTCCTTGAAACTTTGTATTTTTTTTCGATGATCATCAATATGTCATCAGTTGAATTTCATTACGTACTATTTATCATAATCACTAATATTCGACAATTACAATTAAAACCACACAACGGACACCCTCACTAACACACTAAGCGAAACGACTATTGCACGAATGTATATACCAACATATATAATACATAATTATGAATGTACGCAAAACATTGCAATGGCGCTACATGTTTGCACATTGCGCTACACTTTTTATGTTATGGACATAGCAAACCGTAATAAGAGAGTAAGGTGGACGCCCGATGGTGACAGTGGAATCATAGAATCATACAGTGGTTCCGGAGCGGAACTGAATTTTTACTTAACATCACAGAGGCGCTTAATACAAAAAAATCAGCTGATAGTGGACGGTAAGAAGGACTAGTTCTCCCGCAGCGACGCCCCGAACCTGGAGATGAGAGTTTTCACCAGCTTCATAACTGAACACCAGGTCTTATGGTGCACGCAAGTTTGCCACATTGACAACATAATGAAATGCAATATTCCACACTTATCAAATCATGCATCAACGTAATATCACCCTTATTGTAAAATACATAATAAAGAACGCTTTTAAAAGTGCCACAGTACCATTGTTTCATTGACCAGATGTGTCGTTAATTACAAATTAAATTATACGCTACAAAAGAAAGTCTTACACTAAGCCTTATTAATATTACTTAGCCTTATCAATATTACCGCTTACAATCTACGAAGAATGACGTTTATAAAAACATCCAAACAACTTTCAAGATATTTCAATTATCACCGTATTATAGTATAAATAAGTCTTAACTAATTTAGCAACTACTTCCCTCCTAGATTCAGCAAAAATTTTTCGTCCACCATTACTGTCAATATCCATAAGAGCTTTACATCTCGTTCAAAACATCCTTTAGCCTAAGAGGCTTTTCTTTTGTCACACAATATCACCATCGCTGGGTTTCTCTAATATAAAATTAATTCATATACTTTGCAACTACAATTTCCATTCATGATATGGGTTAATCACATTTTTAGGACTACGAGGTGTATCTAGAGTTTTGTACTTACCTGGGCTAACATCGACATCAGAGTATCGTGTTGAAATCATAAACTAAACACACCCTTAAACCTGTAGCCAGCCACCGCTCCGGGTGCTCCAGAGAACAAAGACTGCATACAAGAATATTTGACTGAACGATAATGATTCGCACCAATCAATCTGTCCATCCATCCATCAGCATTTGGAGGTCCAGTGCTGGACACACGCCTTCCCTAGTAGCGTCGACCATTCCTCCACGTTCTGGGCCTTCCAAATATGGTAGTATCTTGCTGTGTTCTTCAGGGAGTCAAACCACTTGGCGGGAGGCTGACCTATGACCCCGTATCGAGACGTGCCTGCCACTCCAATGACCTTTCTTCCTCAACGCTCGTCGAACATTCGATCGACGCGGCCTGCCCATTACCTTACCGCGTACCAAACCAGTAAAACTCACTCCTTCCAAACCTTTTACAAGACCAATATTTAGTCACTAATTCCCTTATAACTGCCTAACACACACTGGGACTAACACTCAATACAAGCTTCGACCATCGAAAAATACTACAGGTACACAAACAAATCAAACACTCAGCGTCGTTCATATGACAGAAAGAAAATGATAAATACCTTAATGCAAAATAAGCGCCACGGAGGACTAAAAATTGAAAATCTATTCAAAAGTATACAACATTTAATAACGATTGAACATATAATTACCCAATGGTACAGAGAAAATTTAATCTCAAGTAAAATTAAAGCTTCAATGCAAATCGATAACAGTCGCGTCGCCGCCCCCGACGACTAGGTTGGGACGCTTTCAGGACTATTTTTGTCCATTATTATGATAAATAATAATAAAAGCATTCATTACATCATTAACATTTTCACATCCACTAAGGGTATTTACGATAGAATGAAAGTTTTAACGTACGTAAACATTCAGCTGATCATGTAAGAGAAACGAAGATGGCCAGTCTATAAGAAACTAACAGAGGCGAACGTAAACAGAATCCACACGAATAACCCATTTAAAATGTTAAAATGAGAAAAATAATATGTTAAGACACACCACAACCCGCTGGAAGCCTCAATACTTGAATTATTGCAATGACGTTTCATACCAAAAATCACGACACTACCCCCTTGCACCTCTTTGTCAACTCATTGACACTAAATGTAACTACGTCGCACTTAAACACTAGTTTGGCTAATTTAATTATTTAATAGCAACAATAAGTAGCAACAATTTTGGCTAGGACAGCCGGAACACCTCATACGTCCCACGTATTCCGACTTCTTAACACTTAGAAATTCTATATTTAATATTCATTGTTTAACTTCAGTTCCAAAGAATGAATGAACCGAATTTATGCCCAATTCATATACATATGTATAGTGTGCGTGCGTTCGTGGGCGTGTGTGCGTATGCGCGGTCACGTGCACGTGTGTGTGTGTGGGTATATATAAATATATGTGTGCAAAAAACGATGTGTACATATGCATGCCGCCAGAATTATTCATAGAGTGGTGCGTCTGGACCGCATTCTATTATTGAGTAAAGATATAATTCACAATAGTGCACGCTTATAATTATAATTAGGTATATAAAGTAACACACTTGTGACAGTAAGGTTAGTGTTACGCTAATATTTGAAAAAATTATTCTAAACGGGGACATAATAAAAAAATATTTCCTACTATTTGCTTATTTTCTTTTATGACCTTAGAATGCGAGAAACGAGACCTGGTAGCCTTCACAATGCTAGCTTACAATTAATATAGTCCTTTAAATTCACTTAATTCTATAATTATTCCTAGTTCATTTCCTTTTACATGTCAACAATGTTACAAGTATGTATATTAAAATGTATTTAAATATATGGATCTCGACATTTTTAATTTTAAAAAAAGTATGAAAAATTCAAACTAAACCGAATGTTTACATCGAGACGATAAATGGAAAATGTCGAATGATTTAGAACAGCAGAAATAGTCTAATAATATTAAGTATAAATGGGAAATCTTATTGTATTAATGAAATATTGATGTGCCTAACACTACTATTATTTTTTATAGCAATTTTGGTACAAATGATGTACAAATGAAAAATACTATACTTGCAACAATGGTATTTGTAGATTGATATATGCCCATCATAAAAATACTAATAATAATCTGAGTGGATGTCCTGTCTATTATTTATAGTCCTATGTTACATAGCCAATCCGCTACACTAGCAAACGATAATACAAGTTAACCAAGTGACAATGTCATAAACATATACAAACTATGCATTTTTTTTGTGATTTTTATCTTTTTATATATTTTGTCAAAAAAAATAGATTTACACTGTTAAAGCCCAATATAATGTATAGTATCAATATTGTTATAACATAGCGTTTTAAGGGTCCTGATATTAAATACTTATATCACTTAGAAGGAAAATCGCCAGAGGGCGCTACACGTTATGAAATGATTAGTGATGAGTGTTATTGTTATCAAAATAAATATGTGATAATAATCATTTTCGCTAATCATCACACCAATGTCTCCAGATGTCACTTTTTACTTACTAATTAATACTGGAAGTCTGAAGCTTACGCCGACACCCAACGGTAATGGGTCTTGGTTAAAATACGGGTTAATGGTTAAGCAGGCTGTGCACGTTTATATACCCCTTTTGAGATCTCCGACGAGGTTTAACGACCGTATCGATCGATAACAAGTGGGTGCTGAAATAGTCAACAGTCATTGAGCAGTAGAGGAAACCAGGTCCAGATAACGATCATATGCGGAAAGTACTTCCTGCGCGAATTCGGAGACCAGAAACGACAATTACACATAAAACCGGAGTCAGAATTTCATGTTACAAGAACACAACAATACCCGACCCGGGGATCGAACACGGGACCTCTCGATTAGCAGTCGCGCGTGCAACCACTTGACCATAGAGGCAGTGAACAGTTCCACAACGAAACTTTCAAAATTCGATCAGCATTAGATGTTAAACAATGAAATGAGAATATGATACAGCTACCGTATTATTACTGTCGAGTACTAAATTCACGATGTAAACATTAAAGTGTACCTACACACTACATTAACCATTAAAACTGTTCCACCGATAGACTAGATAGGTTATAATACAATGAACAATTTTGTTTAAGAGCATTATTGGCAACCTTCGTTTATACACCAATGTAATCATTATATTCCACAACCAAACAGTATGAAAAGGCGTGTCGACTCCGAGCGTTCTAGAATATTCGATGTCATTACAACGCGTGTAAATAAAATTTAAACGGACGCCGTAAAGCAACGTTGCTCTTGTAATTATTTAATGTTAACTCCGATCGCTTCTACAGTTCATGCGAGAGCGACGGCCTTCTGGAGCGCCCTTAGATTTAAATGTGGGATTTTGTATAATTTACTTCAAGCGAACCGGCGTGGGGGGACGCTCGCAGCTCGTAAAAGACCATTTTACGATTCATCCCAATATTAGAACGACAAAAGACAACTCTCGAAGGAACTATATTTTACTCCTGAAATATTTATGAACTAACGTCGGTCGATAGCAGGAGCGGTCATATTTGTAACATCGAATCTTCTATAGCCCATGCGGATTACATTGCCTTCGCTCAACTACGAGTAAATAAATACTAACATCTGTTACATTGCGGACCGAGTGCCCCATGTTCCCAAAATATACCCTAGCAAAAATTAGATGGATAAATGTTACGAATTAAAAAATATTCATAATAAATAGAGCTTTTTATAAAACCTTAACATTCTCTTCTAGTAATGCTGCAACTTATAGTCATTTCAATATCCTTAAATATTAATGAAACAACTCAATATTACAAATTATCCTGTATACATATCGCAAATACAATCAGTGATCCATTCTCTCATGCTTAAAGCCACGCTGAGATACTGTCTCAAAAGTATTGATTGAATCAACGTAGAAAAAACTCCCTCACAAATCATTCAAAGGTATGGAGTGACATATAGCTTTGACTCTTCTCAAAACGACCGCTTATTCTACTCGCTATTAAACTGCACGTGCATTTGTGACAGGCAATAAACCCACGAGGACCAATAACACTAGAAAAGTTGTATACACTACTAATAGTAAATAAATCATTTCGTTGCCACAACATCCAAAAATTGTTAGCAGATAATAGAGCAAGTGGTGTAAATGATATCTAAAATATGTTTCTCGGTTCGATTGCAAACCACTTCAATGACGTCACACGGGCTTCATTGTTTTCCGGTACGGTACGGAGTTTCTGAGCAACGCGCGGTCCGGGAGCCGTCTCCTGCTCCCGGCGCCGACGCGGCCGACGCGCCCGACGCGGCCGACGCGCCCGACGCGGCCGACGCGCCCGACGCGGCCGACGCGCGTGCGGCGCTTCACAGCTCCACGTTGTTCAGATTGGAGCCGGAGTGCGTGGGAAGGTCATCGGTGAGCAGTAGCGTGCCGATGGGCACCACGGCCTCGTCTCTGTCTCTCAGCTTCCTCATCTCGTGGCGCAGCTTGTCGAGCACGGCGTAGTTGGGCTCGTTGTGGCGCGCCTTGTCCTGCAGCAGCGTGATCTGCTGCTCCTCCAACTTCTTCTCCTTGCAACTCTTCACCGACCGGGACCCGTACAGGCGGATCAGAGAGCCCCACGAGCGCACGTGAGGGTGAAGCGCCTGGTGTTATTTTTTTTTGTAATTGTCGTTTTGGAATTTTATATTACAGATGATTTAAAATATTGGGATTTTGATAAAAAAAGAGAATATTGATTTTTAAAATGTACTTTAACACTTTATCATTATTCATTATAATACTTAATGTGATAAACTGTGATATATATTTTTAAATCAGTTATAAATAATTAAAGATTGACGAAATTTACAAAAAAAAGCACGTGACTACAAACACGCTACGATTAGCCGCCATGCTTGTGACGTCATAATGTTAAAGCAATAAGCAACAGCCGTCTAGGGATGTTCTGATAACAATAAGGTATCGAAACCTACTCATCTAAGTAGTACTTAAATAATTTAATATTTTGTTTATTATAAATTGAAATTGATAAAAAATAATTCATTTCATATTTTTAATTGCAATTTTAAATTCTAAGGGTATTCTTTTCATAACTTATTAATACACAAGAATATCAATAAAAATAAAAAATGTATCGGTATAAGTATCGAACGTACCTGGAGAATAGCTTGTGAAGCGCGCTGTTTAGCAGTTTTCTTATTTTTGCACACGACGGTGGCGCTATGCTTCCCCACCTTCATCGTCAACTCAATTTTCTGGTATTCGAGCTTCCTCATCTAGAAATTGTACACAGATACATATATCAGTCGATGTGTTCGGACCCATCTGCACAATAAATATATAGAGCAAATTTACTGTGATAACATCTATTACAACTGTCTTCATTACAAGGGAAATGAATGTTACAACGGTACAGTACTTATAAGTATAATAATTTAAAAGAACTAAAAACACGCTTAAGGAGCTACTTCATCATTATAAAGTGCTTTGGTGGTACTTGATCTTAGCCAAAAGACCGAGAAGCGATTTGGTGCTACTTATTGTCTTAGCCTAAGTATAAGAATAACTTATTTTAGTGCTCTTCGACCTCGCTAGGACGTCAGATTCATACTCCAAAATTATTATATTGTAGGAAGTCGGTTAAATTCAAGTTGTAAGATTCCCATACACAGTTACAAGTGAAGCTAATAAAAACGTGTTAATATGAGTACTCTCTGTGACTGACTCAAACAAATGTAAGATAGCGTGTGTAGACTCCCCCCCCACCACCACCGCCCACCTCGGTGTTGATGTGGCGGTCGCCGGCGCCGAAGTTGCGCAGCAGGCAGGTGCGCAGGATGGCGTGCGGCGTGGGCTCGCACGTGGCGGCGCAGAACTCCGTCACGCGCGGGTCCTCGATCGCCATGTAGTCGAAGAACTGCACACACACATCATCATCAGCCTACTCACCTCCGTTGCTAACGACTGCAAAGTTCCTAACAATGTTTTGCTTCACCGATTTAACAAGTATTACATTACATATTATTAACAAGGCGCAAACTTCATAAAGTGCATAGTCCCAGAATCTATTTCCTAAACCAACCCCCAGTAGGAAATCAAAATCTAATCGAATATAACTGATTTTTGAGCGATGTCACGGACCATAATAGGATATCCGAAATATATCCACATGTAGCACAAGAGTATGTGTGGCTCACCGAGAAATCTGGATCACCCTCTTTCTTAGGCTCCAGATATTCCCTCAGCTCGGGTATGAGAATGTGTATGGAGGCGCAGGCCGCGGCGGACTTGGCCTGCCGCTTGCTGGTGCCGTGCCCGACGCCGTACTGCATGGAGCCGATGAACACGGTGGCCTGGTACGGCGTCGACGCGTTCTCTGTTAACAAAAAACAGGCCTCGTTCGTATCATCGTCGCCACAGGCCTTACATAGGCCTCCTCTTAAGAGGTTTGGCCAATCCCTACACTAAGCATGCGGGTTGGGACGCAGAGCACTGCCGGGGAATTCAGCTGCGCCGAGATAGGCTGCGCTATACTGGGATCAACCGGTCACTTCACCCGCGTCTGTCATGTAACAGGGTGCACCACGGGCAGGTGGGGCTGGCTCGGGGTCCTGAGACTTCTAACGTATCGGAGACGTAAAAAAACTGTTAAAATACACACAATGTAATCCTTATATAATTCCAAGTATATTAGTTGGTAACATTGATTTATTTTTGTTTATATGGCAATTATTCCCACGTCTAAGTTGTCTAATTCTTGTCTATGAAAAAATGATCGACGAACATCGTGTAATAAAGTGCTCAATTATTTCTAAAAGTGCATTTAATTAGAGAGCGAGATCACATCGGTATAAAAACAAAAAATCGTAGGTATACCGGATTGCAAGTATTCGCGCCACTCACCCAGTTGCTTGAATTCGTACACGGGCTGCTTGTGCAACACGCGGCGCACGTACTCGTGGAATACGGACAGGTAGCTGCGCCCGTTCATGTTCATCACCCAGTCGCGCTTCGTGCCCTTGCCCGCTGCTGCACAATACACGCTCGTAATGGACAATGTGGACTGTCGGATAGATATGCGTTCTGAACCTTTTAACATTTCAATATATCCATTGATATATATCAATGGATATATTGAAATGTTAAATGGCAATTGGTATACATATGTATACCAATTGCCATTCAAATATAGGGGAAAATTAAGTGTAGTCGATTTTTTTTACAATTAACTCGACATCATCAAACCTCTATTATTATTGTAGCACTGTCGTAGTATTAACATTATTGTAGTATATTATTGTAGTATTAACATTATTGTAGTATTAATATAGTATTGTATTAAAAATAATTGAAATATATATGTATTTAAAATTATTCAAATCAAATCAAAATCAAAAATGCTTTATTTTCACAAAATTTACAGTTTTAACATAGTTGTGAGTACTCCCCTGGTAAGTTTTTATA